>JAUMHM010086705.1:0-10801 GCA_032362435.1 Melikaiella ostensackeni
GTTTTAGTAAGAAAACTCTCCCCGTAGAGTTTTTTAATAATAGATTTAATGCTTTCACGATGATTCATTATGATGAACCTCCTTTCATCAAAGAGATAAATGTTTTCCTTTTTGGATTGAGAAAACTGATCGAGAAAATGGTTTAAATGACTTTCTAAAATGTTTTATCAAAAGCTCGCTGGAAGTAGACTTCGGGCCATCAAATATCAATTTCGCAAGAAGGATGAAAAATCATAGCACCGATACCTGCAACACGCCAGTTCTGCTCTCTCTATCTCCATTATGGAAAAAGACCGATATTTTAAGAAGAAAGTTTATGCTTAAAGAAACCAGGGTTTTCATTGAAAACGACTACGGCAAAGCCACGCTTGCTAGCAGGAAGTAATTAATTCCCCTATACAAAGAATTGAAATACCTGGAAATGAATGTTCAATTAAGAGACGATTTCATAATGATGGAGGAAAAGCGCTGCGATCTGAATAAAGTGTAATGCTTTCTGCAAGAAGCACGATCATCGAAAAAGAGAAGCCGAATTAGTGATAGCTCGGATCCTAGCGAAGAGGAGAACATCTCTGAACCGGATATCGCTAAACAAAAAAGGAAATACAAAAAGAGGAAGGATAGAGTCGAGGGTCAAAACTTGGATACATATTTTTTTCGAAAGGGAACTGGATCAAAAGATGAGAAGGCAAAAAAACCAAACAACTCGCCAAAATGTCCCGCGACTAATCAAAACTCGGCATAGGACCTCTACCCCATTTGAAATTCTATTCTGGCATATCGGAGGATACGGAAATCTACTAAACTTGGACCGGAAACAACAAGATCATCTTCTGGGTTACGAAATATTGGGATTCACCGAAACCTGGTCATGAAGAAATCTAGAAAGACCCCCAAACTTTCTAGAAAATTATCAGATGTTACAGCATGATGCGAAGAAGAATCACAGTGTAGCAAGAGCAAGTAGAGGTATTTTAATTTTTATCAGAGAGAAAATTTTGTTGCTAAGGACAATTGAATTTACGAGCATGTGGAGTTTTATCAAATTAAAAAGTAGGTATCAAACGTTCATGGTAGAAGTAGTATACTTCAAACCTAATTTAGACTCTGATACAGTCATGGACATGTTAGGAAAGTGCCTAGACGGTCTAAATCCTGATAGAGATGATATTTCATACATAATCAGAGATTTTAATTTTCGGGTGGAAAATTTGAATCAAATTGATAAGTTGTTATACGGCTCAGAAATATGGTCGCTTCGTTATTTTGATGAAATCGAAGTAGTGCAAATAAAACATTTTTAATGAATTTTGTATCCTCCTCGGAATACTCCAAATTATATGGTACGACTTGAAACGAATAGATCTAAGCTAAAATTTAATTGTATAGTGAGCGCCTTGCACTGATGGCTAAAAATATCGGAAGTATCAGACGAGAAACTTATTCAAAAATGCTACAATAAGTTAAGGCAACTACACACGCTAGAATCCAACAGCGATAACATTAAGTTTAACTGGGTTTCTCAGCTGGAGCACATTCTCGATGAATTTGAATTTAAACCGTTGTTCGCAAATCAATGCCAGGTTACGCAAAACAATCTTTCGGTGAGATATTTAGTAAGGTACAAGAGAACATAAGAAACGAGGATACAGAGGCAGTATCTAACTCAAGTTTCTCTCACATATACAAGGCTGTTTTCGCATCTGATAACTACCTTTGGAAAGAGATAAATTGTAGTAAACTGAGTCTCTTATGCCAGTTAAGATTAAATAGTATGAAAGAAAGTAAACTATTTTGGATGGACGAAAAATACTTGTTTAATGCAGAGAGTGTGTGCCAGATGTGCAACTCAGGTAGGCTAGATTCATTAGAATATTTTATAATGGTCTGTCCAGCATATAGAGGAGTAAGAAAAAAATTCTTACCAAATATTGCTTCAGCAGAAGAAGTGCTTCGATTGGATTCCAAACATATAATTGATCAATTGTTTTTATTAATAGTGAATGCATTAAAAATAAAAGTCTTCGGCCTCTACTTGTAAGCGTATTATCCGAAAAATAGTATTCATTTTAAGTAATGACGCAGCAGCTAAAGTCTTTTTATAACTGCTCTTTACCACGATTTTGGAATTGGTCACTTCCCGCACGCTATACACGCCTCCAAAATCGAATATTCCGTGCATGCGTTATAAAAAATATTTTATATCATAAAAAATAGTTTTTCTTGTAATTTCTTAAAATTTTTAAAATTCAGAAATTTTTAAATAAAATATGGAAAACTTGAAAACAATTGCAGTATAAAAACCCTTATTTAGATCAAAAAGTGTGTGCAATTTTTTATTGTCTTTAAGTTGTCTAAAGCGAATAGTTTACAAACTAGAGTCAGGTGCTTTGAAGTATGTTTGCAGAGCAAAGAGCAACTTCAGTTTATATAGCAATCTCAACTTGAGCTTGAGCCAAACTCAAGTAGAGAGAAAATTGGTCAAGTGTTAATTTCGCTAAAGTCTTGGATTTTAACGAGGCAGGATTTCTGTCAGGATTTACATAGAAAGTAAAACAATGAATTTCATGAAATGTGAAAATTTCGTGAAAATAAAAATAGGTTCGCTTTCGTGACCTAGATCAATATTGATCTATTCTCAAGAGAAGGATAATTAACAACAATTTAGAAAGATAGAGATTGATGAAAAGATATAAAATTTTTAGTTGTTTTCTTAAAAAGCTTTTAATTGGAGAAAATAAATTTATATCCACATTTTAATTTCGGTTTGCGGATGTGTACTTTAGACATTTTGTTTATCCTATGTCGCATCTTATGTATAAGATAACGGAAGCGAACCTTGAACGAGCTTATTATTGTTTTATAGAGTTGTAAAGTTAATATCAACTGCGACAACAACTACCAATGCTCGAAATTGCATTTCTGCATTTATAGTGGTTGTAATGTAATAAATCGAGAAGGGGCAAGTACAGTTTCATTCAAAATGATCAAACTACTTACACTGATAAAAATTTCTGTCAATTTTATGAAACATGTTTCGAAGTTTTATGCTGCATATGTTTCGTGAAATAATAATAAATTTCGGAAAATTGTGATAAATTTAGAAAAATTCATTCACAAATTTCGTAATCCTCAATTACAATTACGGATTTTTCTATTACATTGTACCTACAAATTCCGAAATTTATAGGGGAAGGGTGCCTAAGAAGGGCCTTCAGCATATTTTCGTATGAGCGTATTATATACATCAAATATCTACGTGTAATCATGCTCAATAACTTCCTATTAGCTACCAAAAATTTTTTTTTCAACAACGAAAGTGAATTAACAAAAGAAGAAAGTAAAAATCATTTTAGAACTTTAGATTACGAATTTTTACCTGTCTTAGAAGTCCTAAATTAATAGTTTGTGGTCATTTAGAACTGCAAGTAGTTGTTATTTTATATAGAAAATTTTTTAAGATTTCAAACTGTTATGTGTTTTTTCTTAATTTTCATGATGTTTCAAAAATAGTGTAAAAAACATAGAAGATGCGCGATTCCTAAGACGGGCCCCGTTTTGGTTAGAAACTGTAGGTAAAAGGGTATGCTGTTTTACTTTGGGAGTAACAGCTAATAAGCCGTCAAAAGCAGAAAATCAAATTTTCCACCAATCAGAGACAACCTCTACTAACATCACCTCTTTCATATAACCTCTTTCTGCTTTCAGATCACCAACACGAAATTCTTAAAAATATGTTACTTCTTCGCTTTATACCAATTAATTTTTGTTCTAAGGTAAATAATGCTTGTGATTTTACAACTTTTTATAAGTGTCTACTTCATTTTACTTTTTATAGCACTCATTTCGTAATTGGCTTTATTTAACACTTATTTTACGTTTTATTACGTACTCAACTCTGGATTTTTGTCAGGTTTCGGGTATGGTCCGCGATGACCGTGAGACTCTTCCAAGAATTTCTTCGACGTCAACAGTTAGGGCTGTTTGAACCATTTCCAGTAGCATATATAGCATATATCAAGCGCCGTCAAGGTACATTAATGTTTAAACAATGTGCTGCGAATAAAATTTATTAATGTACAGTATCAAATAAAATAATTTTTATAGTTTTAAAGAAGGGCCTTAAGATCGAAATTTCTTTGAAAATATGAAAGAAGGCCCCTTTTAGGCACCTTTCCCCTAACTGAGAATTTCGGAGCCCTGGAAGGAATGTATTTTCACAATAAAATACAATAAATTACAATAATGTGGAAATCGTAATTTTTTGTAAACATTTGTAATTACTTGTAAAATTTGGTAAGTGTCGGTGCTGGTAAATTTTTTTGTAATTTTCCATTGTTTTTGGAAAAATTGTTTGAAATTCGATGGCCGCTAACAAGAATCGAGTAACTTACGCAGTGCGTTTTGAAAACGCGTAATTCCTGTGTATGAGCATAGGAGTTATGGGTCTTCAAAACTCACTACGAGAGTTTATCGAGTCTTTGTAGCGATCGTCGAATTGTAGAAAATTTTAAAAATAATTCTACTAGAAAATACAATTTTTTTCTAGAATTCGACCACTCTTACCAAATTTTACAAGTACATAATTATAAATTATTTCCAAAAAATTACAATTTTCACACATCTCACTTTATTGTAATTTATTGTATTTTATTGAAAAAATAAATTTCCACAAGGGAAATTTCATGCCGTTACATGTTGTAGAAAATTACGTAAGTTTTTTGTAATTTTGTGAATAATTTCCTAAATTTAAGATATGGTTACGTAAAAGTATCTGAACTTTTATGAAATTTTCTGTTACTTTTGTAACGTAATAACTTCGTAAATTTTAGAATATCTCTAACAGTGTATTTGCCTCTATTAACCACAAAAATGGACTGTTTATTTAAAAAAAAGCTTCTTCAAAAATATTTCTTACCGGCACATTTTTTTTTGAAAAATTAAATACGTGCGAAGAATGCGATGTAAATACTCGTATAATTTAAAGGGTATAAAAATTTGTTATAATACAAGTACAAAATATAAGATGTTTCAAGAAAAGGTTGACTTAATTTGTAAGTCTGAATATTTTTCTTCTCAGAAGTAGATTTCACGCTGAATGCAATTCACGCGTTAGGAGATTAAAGGGTTTTCGTGGCCAGCAGGTGCAATTTTCTTCCCTCTTGCAAACGCAATATATCTTTTTGTTGGATGGTTATGAATTTCAAGAATACATTAATATCAAGTATATTTCTAATCACGGTTAATTAAACCACCAAATGAAAACCAAGATATTTTTCTCCTCAAAGCTCTACACGATTATTACCAAGATGTAACGTTGGGTATTCACGAAAGTCGAGAAAATTACAAACCGTCTTGTGATTTCACTTTTAGGTTATATGAAATCACATCTCGGAGTTGTAAATTTACAAGCGAGTGAGAATTTATAGGTTATGGTAATTTTCTCAAATTAAGTGTATGAAATTTCCAGCATGCTGTATTTTTTTCATACATTCGACAATATTACAGAGCAGATTCAAGAAATTAATTTTGCGTATTTCAAATGTTTTTTTACTTTTTGAAATAATTGTTAATTAATTAAATTGAATGAAAAATGGAATGCATCAAAATATTTTATTTCAAAGAAGAGTAGTACAACATCTTTGGTACAAGATACAAATACATCAAGTTTCTTTAAAACATTCTTAAAGCTATAATTCAACTTTTTTCATTCTTAAAATTTCTTTCGGGCTGTAATTAAATTATTATGTTGAAGAATAAAATTTCTGAAACGATCAGCAGAAAATTTCAAGTCTATATCTCGTTTTTATTTCCATTTTTGAACTGAAGAAAGCTGTCTAATGAAGTGAGCGTCTTATTTTGATCATTCTAGATACTCTCAACAGAACGCATTCAACGATTCAACTCATCATCTTTCTTTAGATTAGATGAAGTTCCTTAATTTTAAAAAATCACAATTTCTTTCAGATTTTCGTGAAGAAATTAAATTATTACCTCAAAGAACGAAACTTCTGAAAACAATCAGACAGAAAAGTTCAAATCTGTAATTCTTTTTTATCTTAAGCTTTAATTGAATTTATTAAGCTGTCTGAAAAAGTGAACACTTTATTTTTGTCAGTTCAGATAATCTTAAAACAACTCATACAACTACATCAACTTTCTTCAAAACATTCTTGAAACTAGATCAACTTTCTTAATTTTAAGAACTTAGAATTTTTTTTCACCTTCCAGCCCAATCAGTAACGAAGCCAGCAAAGTCGCGCTGCCCTGCACGGGGACATTAGCGTGTGAGAAAGAAGCCGTAGTGTGTCTGGCGAAGCCTAAAATGGAAAAAAAACAGGCCTTGAGAATGGTCGGCAGTTTCAAAAAATTGAAATGTTTAATGAGTTTGAAGCTACATTTCATGGATTCTCATGTTGAATACTTCCCTGAAAACCTTGAGGACTACAGTGAAGAACAGGGCAAAAGGTTCCACCAAGATATCAAAGTGATGGAACAAAGATATTAAGGCTGATGGGATGGAAATATAATGGCGGACTACTGTTAGATGTTTAAAAGAGATTTGCCTCAGAACAAAAGAAAAATGCCGCTACGAAGATCTTTCGAATTCAAAAGAGTGCGTTATAATAAGAACAAATAGCTGTTCTTCCATCGAAGGTCAGTGGTATGCAGAACTTTATATAAAGGCCACGTCATCTAGAGATTATCTAATCAACGACGAGAAATTCCACTGATTCATCAGTGAAAAGTGTGCTACTGAGGAATAAGTGAGAATCCCTTGATTTTGATTCAGGGATTACATTCATGCAAATGAACGCTAATTTGACTTACGTATCGGATTCGATGCCTGGAAGTACACAAATCTAATTTTGTCCTGTAAAGCACCGCTCAGACAATTTTGTTTTAAGGTTATGTTTCAGAATATCTAGTTTTATCACTGAACTGATACTATATATGAATTCAGAAGCTTGATATCTATAATAAAACCATTTTTCACCATCATGTACTCAAAAATACGATTTTTTGAGGTTATGTCGAAAACCAATCGTGAACGGTGCTATTTTGACCTCAGATGCGAATTCAGCGACTCAAAATACATAGAAATACATGTGTCACCTTAAATTGGTATTTTTACATTCTCATCAGAGAAGTTATTAGATTTGTGTAAAATTTGAACCCGCCCCATTTTTGTCAAATGTCCACGTTTTGAGACCCTCTGAACCTGAAAAAAAGGTTTTTACGAATGTGCCTGTATGTACGTATGAATGTATGTATGTATGTATGTATGTATGTATGTATGTATGTATGTATGTAGGTACGTATGTAGGTACGTATGTATGTATGTAGGTACGTCTGTGAACAAGATAACTTTTGAAAGAATTAATCTATTGGATTGGCCTTTGGTACACACTTTTAGTGTTGAAAACTGAAGGACAAGTTCGTTAGTCAACCATTTTGGATGGAAATTCAAAAAGTTGGGGCACTTTCAAAATTTTTGAGACCATTTTTTTTAAAGATTTAGAAATTATATGTACGGCTATTCGTAGTACTCAGGAAGCCGAATAATTCATCTTAATGACTTTTTCTTGAAAAAAAATTATGAGAGTAATAGCATTTTCAAAATTCAAAAAAACAAACGATGATGAAAATTTTATGCCAAACAATGCACAATATGAAAAAAAGTCTAAAGGAAAAAAACGTTGCTTTTTGCAAGTCCTACAAAATTGTCATAACAACTTTTTGAATTTTTTCAAAAAATCAAGAATTGAAAATTTGAGCCAAATAACGCGAGACACGAAAAAAGTAAAGATATCAAAACTATTGCTTTTACGAAGACCTGCAACTTTTTCTGTAAACATTCTTTGGCAGGAGGCATAGTTTGTTTTTTAAGTATGCAACATGAGATTGGAATATTTCAATTTCAATTTATGAGCCGAACGACGCGAGTTGAGAAAAAAGTCAGAAGAGTAAAATTTCTGCTTTTAAAAAGTCAAATAAAATTGCTGTTAAACATTTCTTTATAAGACCAATCGTAAATCATCAAGATAATTTTTTGATCGTCTTTTTAACTAGTTATTTGTATAGATTATACGGTGAGCGCAGAAGATCGAGCGCGAATATTATGATGAGAATGTTCTCCTTAAGGCCAATAGAGCCTTAAATAAATAAATTTCCTATTTCATTTGAAATCAAAAACAAATTTAGTAATTTGTACATGAAAAACATATCATACCGAAAGCGAAGCGCGACAACTAAATCGCGCGCTCAAACTTGCGGGCGAAGCGAGCTGCGCGCGATGAAAATGTGGCCGCGAAGCGGGCAGATTTTTTATTTATTTTTATTCCAATATTTCCTTCATTCATTTATTTTGTATTTATTAATTATTTAAAGAAGAACAGAAAAGATTTCATAAAAATTGATGTTTACGCATACTTTAGACTAATTTTTTCAAAAAGTTTATATTTTTTCTCAAAGAACGTTAGTGAAAACCGAAGTGGAATTCGGCTAGTTCATATCTTTGGTTCATTAATTTGGAATCTCTCAAATTATAAAAGAAGATGTTTTTGAAATTTATTTATGCACAGCCTTCAAATGTTTAGAATCCTTCTTGTTCTATAAAAATCAATATCTTCTTTCCGAGATTTCTTTCTCACTTCTTGATCTTTGGAACAATCTCAGAAATTTACGATTTTCAGTTAAAATTTGATTCTTCTTCTTTTAACAAATTTATCCAAAAAAATAAAATGTTAAATCTTGAGTGAAACAAAAAGAAACAGATTTAATTATGTAAAGCAGATTCAATTATTTAAATTTAAGAGAGAATAATTGTCGAGATTTATACAAACCGTTGAAATAAAAATATTACCTACACTCAAAATTTTGATCCGTTCTATCAGTTTTATTGGTGTTCAATAAAATGAGAAATTGAGGGCTTGGATCAAAGAATAGGTCGCGCGCTCGAAGCCGCGGAAAAGTATTGTCCAAGCGTCTCGTGATATCCAAATTTTTAAATTCAAAAAATTAAATTTTAAAAAACATGAACTTGTAGAGAAAGGCAAAACGGAAATTTTTTCTATTTGAAGTTTTTTCGTCCGATGAATATTTTTAATAATAAAAATGAAAAAGTAAAAAAAAAATTTCCCCAAATTCAATTATTTTTTAAAACGGAAATCGTCAAAACTCTGCCAAATATCATTGAAACTATTTGAAATTTAGTATACGCACGCAGTACATCCTTATATTCTTACTGTATTCGTACTGGGCCTTCTTATAGACGTCCCAGTCCGAAGGCAATTTAGTTTTGTTTGCCCTATTGCACAGTGCTCTTGTCTTTTTACGTAGCTTCTCCAGGTAAGTGTTCTACCATTCGCTCCCTTCCTGGACTTAATTGTGCTTGTAGGGCAATTGTTCTCATATGATGTAGTCAGAGCCCTTTGCAGAAAAACCGCGGCGTGCTTCAACTCATCAATGGTACCATAGCTTGTGGGAAATTCCATAAGCCTGCCTTTAAGTTCCTCTTTATACGAGCCCCAAAGTGTATTCCTAGGGTTTCTAATCTTCGAAACCACCGGTTTTTCTAGGTTCAACCGAAACAGGATATATTTGTGGTTCGAGAGAGACTCTTCATCGAAAACTCTCCAGCCCACTACCCTGCTCCCAAGTCCATCCGAGCATAGAGTTAAATCGAGAATCTCACTCCTGTTTTTATCCTGGAATGTGGGAGTATCACCCCGATTCAAAATCTCCAGCTCAGTGCCCGCCAGGTATTCAATTAAATCCCTTCCTCTGTCGTTGATGTTCGTGCTCCCCCACACCGTATGATGTGAGTTTGCATCACAGCCCAACAGCAGAAGAATCCTACACTCCTAGCAGTGCCGAATTAGAGCCTCCACCTCTCTAGGAGGCGGGGGACCATCCATACCTGGCAAAGAATCCGGAGGCTCACCTCGGGCTTATAAGGCTCGATGATGGTGAGTTTGCCGAAGACGAAGAAGCAACGCTGGATCACCTAATGAAGGTTCACTTCCCGGATTTTCAGCGAATGAGAAGCGACTATGAGGTGGAAGACTGGCGCCAAGAGAGTGGGACAGCTGACTGGAACTTTGCCTTTAAGGTCGTCGATTAGAAGAAGGTGGAATGAGCCATATTGTCTTCCTGTCCTTTTAAATCACCCGGAGCGGATTGCGTGTATCCAGCGCACTTACAGAAGGGCATGGAGTGCGTCGTCGCTCCACTGATGAAATTATTTACGGCAAGCACTGCCCTAAAACACGTGCCATATGCATGGAAGAACGGCAGGGTGGCCTTCATTCCCAAACCCGGGAGGGAGGGCTACACTGCTGCGAAAGATTTTCGTCCGATTAGCCTAACGTCTTTTATCCTGAAGGCGTTAGAGAAGCTGGTCGAGAGATATACCGGAGATGAGGTGCTTTTAGTCTCTCCGCTGCAAAGAGGGCAGCACGCCCTTCAGGCAGGCTGCTCGGTAGAAACTGAGCTCCATGCTGTTGTGGCAAAATTGGAGCAGCAATTGGAACAGAAGGGGTATGCTCTGGGCATCTTCTTGGATATAGAGGGTGCCTTCAGCAATACTCCTTCAGAAGTCATCTGTCGAGAGGCCTCGAAGTGTGGCGTGCCAGACCAGCTGGTAATCTGGATAGGAAGCATGCTACGTCAGAGAAGACGCGAGACCAGATGGGGCGAAGGCCTAGTCAGAGGAATAGCACCACGGGGGTGTCCACAGGGGGGGGGGGTCCTGCCACCCCTTCTGTGGGGTATTGTAGTGAATGGCCTCCTTCGATGG
>JAUMHM010086706.1:0-10801 GCA_032362435.1 Melikaiella ostensackeni
AACATCCCATATAAATTGTATTGGGAATATCAGCGCCCTCAACTTTGTAGCACCTTTTCATTTGATCTCCACGAGTTAGCACCTATTCATTTGATTTCCACGAGTTAGCACCTTTTCATTTTGTCTTTTCGAGATGGAACCTTGTCATTTGGATACGTCGATTTGTTCCTATGCCTTTCTAATATGATGTCGCTCTTCACCGTACCATCTCGATATTCTAAGTTTGTCGAATGTAGCTGCGATTTATACATGTTGGTTGTGACGATAGCTCATAATCGGTTCGCTGTTGTGAAAGCATATAGTCTCTGAGGGTGCATGAATCTGGTCCACTATTTGACATCTCCGTGATCATCACCAATCAAATCTCGTAGGACTTCATCTGATCGCATTCAAGTCAATTTATTATATTTAGAAGTTTAATTCGCATTTGGTTCTTGTTGAGGTGATTGAATAATTAGTACCATACCGTATTCTTGTCAGCGTCTCATTTTATTTTTAAATATCGATTTTACTGCTTGAAGATCAATGACCATATGTCTTATAAATATCATATATTGTTTCATTTACATTGGTAATTGATTTAGATTTACTCGAATATCTTCTGTTTTATCATGTCCGCTATTATTGACTCGTAAATGATGAGTTCTAGATTAAACCGTTTTTTTATGATTACTAGAATTAGATATGAGTTTTGAGTTTGACCAATGAACTTAAAAGAAACTTATAAGCATAATTTTAAAAATCTAATTCTTAAGAAAATTAACAGAAATTTTTTTTATTATGATAGTTAAATAGCAAATTTTTGTTAAATTGTGCTGCAACCGCACTTAATCTGAAAATATCGTTTTTGCTGCACACGAATCAGTTGCCTTTAAGCAATATTTATTACAATGAAGCAAACGATTTCTTTGGCTTAAAGAAATGTAATCAAAGAAATGTATTTCTTTGGATCCGAAAATTTTTCTTCAATGTAGAATTTTTTGTTTTATTATTCATTGTTTTTCGAAAAATCGTTAAAATTTTAGAAAAATACGAACACAATTCAACTGGAAAGTACAAGTTTTTGTAAGAATTCAGACACTTTAGCAAATTTCACAAGTAATTACAAATTCTTACGAAAAATTTCAATTTTCACATTGTTGTATTTTATTTAATTTTATTGTGAAAATGCAATTCCACCAGGGAATTTAAGGAAGTTTCGTCATCATCTTAACTTTTTCCAATTTTTGTCAAAATTCACCAAACTTAGAAAAATTTTGCACATTATAAGAGATTTACTCAATTCCCAATCTTTTGGAAAATTTCCTCAAATGTCTTGGAAAATTGTTCAACTTTTTGGGGAAAATCGCAATGTAAATGTCCAAATGTTTACTTGAAAATTATTTAGTTTTAATTGAGAATTCAACTATTTTATTGAAAATTCGTCTTTCTGGTAGAATATTAATGTTTTTGTTCAGACTTGCAACTGTTTGGTTGAAAATTTTTTGTTTTTGGTTGAGGATTCAACTGTTTGACTGAAAATTCAACTAATTTGTCAAAAATTTGTGTTTTTTGGTTGAATTCATCTATTTGGTTGAAAATTCGTATTTTTTGGTAGGAAATTAATCTTCTAGGTTGGAAATTCATGTCTCTTGATGGAATTTCGTCTTCTTGGGTAGAAAATTAATCCTCTAGGTCAAGAATTCATGTATATTGTTAATAATTCGACTTTTACGGTAGAAAATTAATGTCCTTGGTTGAAAATTCACATTTTAAATCTGAAAATACATCAGTTTTGGGAAAAATTTTCTCTTTGCCTTCAAAATTCAACATTTTGGATCAAATTTTTTTCCTTTATTGACTGAAAAATCTTTCTTGGTTGAAAATTGATGTTTTTTCTCGTGAAATCATCTTTTTTGGTATAAAATTAATCTTTTTGGTTCAACGTTCATATTTTTGGCTTGAAAATACAATTGTTTTGTAGAAAATTCATCTTTTTGGCTTGAAAATTCAACATTTTGGATGCAATTTCTTTTCCTTATTGACTAAAAAATCTTTCTTGATTGAAAATTCAACTCATTTTTCGAAAATGCACGTCTTTTGGTTAAATTTGAATGTTTGGTTGTAAATTCCTCTTTTTTGGTAGAAAATTAATCTTCTAGATTGAAAAATAATGTATTTTGTTGGAAATTTGTCTTTTTTAATAAAAAATTAATCTTCTAGGTTCAAAATTCACGTATTTTGTTGATAAATCGCCTTTTTTGGAGGAAGAGAAATGCCCTTGGTTGAAAATTCATACATTTAGGTTGAAAACACATCTGTTTTGTGTACAGATTTTCTCTTTTGCTCAAAAATTCAACATTTTGGATGAAATTTTTTTTCTTCATTGACTGAAAAATCTTTCTAGGTTTAAAATTGATGTATTTTGTTGTAAAATCGTATTTTTTGGTAAAAAATTAATCTTCTTGGTTGAACATTCATATTTTTGGGTTGAAAATACAACTGATTTGTAGAACATTTATCTTTTTGGCTTGACAATTCAACATTTTGGATGCAATTTCTTTTCTTTATTGACTGAAAAATCTTTCTTGGTTGAAAATTCAACTTTTTGGTAGAAAATCCGTGTTTTTTGGTTGAATTCAACTGTTTGGTTGCGAATTCATGTATTTTGTTAAAAATTCGCCTTTTTTGGTAGAAAATTAATCTTCCAGGTTGCAAATTCATCTCTTTTGGTGGAAATTTCGTCCTTTTTGGTCAGAAATACAATTGTTTGGTAAGAAATTATTCTGCTTCGGTCGCAGATTCATCATTTTAGTTGAAAGTTCATTTCTTTGGTTGGAAATTGAACTACTTTGTTTAAAAATCGATTTTTAGTTGAAAACTTATCTTTTTTAGCACAAAATTCCACTATTTGATTGAAGCTACATGTATTTTGTTGAAATTCGTCTTTTTTGTGGAAATATAATCTTCTTGTTTGAAAATTCAACTACTTGGTTGATAATTTATGTATTTTGTTGAAAATTTCTGTTTTCCAGCAGAAGTATTATCTTCTTCATTGAAAATTCAACTATTTGGTTGAAAATTCATGTATTTTGTCAAAAATTCCTCTTTTCCGCAGAAGAGAAATTCCCTGAATTTTATGGGAATCACTTAATCTCTTAAGTCGTGGGGAATATTTCCTAATTTTCATGGAATTCATCCTATTTTTGGGGGGAAATTCTCCAATTTTTCGGAAAAACGTATTTCCAACATAAAATCTGGAATTTTCTCCGAAACTGAGCGGGGAAAACTCCCCCAAATTTTTTACTGTTTACAATGTCACGCAAAATTAACAAATGAAATATAGAATATAATACCAATTGTGGCTGTAACTGATGAAAAGATTGTTTTCTCTGAATGCTTATCCAACGGCAGCATTATTCAGAACAATTTCCATAACGGAAATGGTAACCAGTCTGCATCGAACGCGAATTACAAATACCTCTACAAGTCTCTGCGGCGTGATATTTTTTGTAAAACCTGGGGGAGTAGATTTAAAAATGCTAAACGCATTTCAGGGAAACGTGATATCGTTTTAACCGATTACCATTCTCACTGGACCGTGGAAACTCAAAACCGCGAGATCGTTCTCCTCGAAACGTAAAAAGTGCGAAACATTCAGTGCACGCGCGTAAATACGAGGTGTGGCTATTAAATAACTGGACTGATGCTCTAACAATTTTTATTTACCAAATTTTTCAATGAAAATGTTATTCCCTTCAATGTAGTCCCCTTTCCAATCCAATCAGTACCTTGTGTGCTGGCGCGTTGTCCTGGTGAAGAATCCATGTGCCGTTCTTCCACATTTGAGGTCATTTTTTTTCTTACGCTTTCACGAAGAGTTGTCAAAACTTCCTTACAGTACACTTGGTTGACAGTCTTACTTTCAGGTACCCATTCAATGTGAACAATTCCTCGGATATAAAAAAAACTACTATCATTGCTTTGAATTCCGACTTGCTCATCTGTGCTCTCTTTTGTCTCGGTGAACTGGGACTCTTCCAATGCATGGATTGGCAATAAGTTTCAGGATCGTATTGAAAAAAAAGCCAGGATTCGTCGCAAGTTATTACATTTTCCAAAAACTTTGGATCATTTTCGATGTTCCTAGAGGTCAGCACAAAACGTTGCTTCGAGTTTCCTTTTGCTCAAAATTTTTCCATGCGTAAAGTTTCATTTAAAGTTTGTCTATCAGTATCTTTATCGACGTTCACTGAGTCAGCAATTGGTCAAATGCTCAGACATCGACATGTTCGAATAATTTTATCACTTTTTCGTCGGTTTTCGATGTGCGAGGACAGCCGGAACGCAGACCGTCTTCAATCAATTCCCTGTCCCTTTTAAACTTTCTAAACAAATCAAAATCTTGAATACGAGATAGACACTCATCACAATAAACTTCTTTTAAAAAATTGTACGTTTCTGTAGCGGATTTTCCAAGTTTCACAAGAAACTTTAAGTTGACGCGCTGTTCTACTTTCACACTCAACATAATTCCGGCGGAGCTCAGGTAGACGGTCAACTTCGAACAAAGGTTACTGTGATACTAAGGGTCGTACAACCTCGAAATTTGGAAGGTGGGGGGGGGGAGAAGAACACAGATCAATATCATATCCTGCTTCTTGTTATCGAGGCCTCAAGCAAGCAGCAAAAGAATCAGTCTGGTTATTTAATAGCCACACCTCGTATTTCCAAACCAATACGAGAAAATTAATATTTCTGTCCCGAAAATACAACTGTCTCTAGAAAATTTTTCTTATTGTAAGTATTGCTTTGAACCCCCCCCCCCCCCTAACCAGAAAATCTTAATAAGATTTTATAAACTTAAGGAACGAACATACGAGTACGTATAAATTCTGTTAATCGAATAAACGTAGAGCCTCAATGAAATTAGTTTAAGAAGAGAAAATTTCCAGTTTTCTAACATAAAATTTAAAAAGTATCAAAAATGAACTTTAATGTTTATTCAAATTATTATTCTTTAGTGTGTAAATTATCAAAATTTATATTTATTTATCGCAGTCCTTCTACTATTCACCTATTTTCCCCTTTTTCTCGTTTTCAACTTGAATGTGAAAAATCTACTTTCATATTTTTCGTTGAAAAATCTACTTTTATATTTTTGGATGAAAATTTATCTTTTTTGCTTCAAATTTCAATTATTTTGTTGGAAATTTAACAATTTCCTACGACTTCATCCTGTTTCGTTGAAAGTTTAACTGTTTTTTTTTTTAATTTTGTCCTTTTTGGTTGAAAATGCAACTGTTTGGCAGAAAGCTATTCTGCTTCTATCGCAGATTCATAATTTCAGTTGATATTTCATTTTCTTGGTTGAAAGTTTATTATATGTTGGAAATTTATTTGCGAAAAATTTATCCTTCTTAGTAGAAAATTCCACTATTTAATTGAAAATTCATGTACTTTGTAATAATCTTCTTGGTTGAAAATTCAACTTCTTGGTTAAATATTCATGTATTTTATTGAATATTTATGTATTTTGTTGAAAATACCTCATTTTTGCCAGAAAATTAATCTGTTTAGTTGAAATTACAAATGTTTGGTTGAAAATAATTTTATTTCAGTTATGGATTTAACTATTTTGCTCAAAATTCGTGTTTTTGTATTGAATTCAACTCTTTTAGACTTTTAAAATCTTTTTTGGTAGAAATATCGACTAATGTATTTTTCGTTAAGAATTCATCCTTTTTGTTTGAAAATTCAACTGCTTGGTTGAAAGTGGATTCACTTTGTTGCAACTTCATCTTTTTGGTTGAAAATTCGTTTTCTTTTTGGTTAAGCATTAATTTTTCAAAGTGAAAATTTAACTATTCCATTTTTGGATGAAAATTAACCTTTTTTAGTTCAAAATTCAACTATTTGGTTCAACATTTTTGTATTCTGTTGGAAATTCGTCTTTTTGGCAAAAAATTAATTTTTTCGGCCAAAAATGCAAATGTTTGGTTCAAAATTATTTAGTTTTAGTTGAAGACTCGACTATTTTATTGAAAATTCGTCTTTTTTGCAGAATATTTCTATTTTCGTTAAAAAGTGCAGGCTGTTTGGTTGAAAATTATTTGGTTTCAGTTGAGCATTCAACAATTTGGTCGAAAATTCAACTGATTTAACGAAAACTCGTGTTGTTTGTTTGAATTCAACTATTCGGTTCGAAATTCGTCTTTTTTGGTAAAAAATTAATCTTCTAGATTGAAAATTCATATATTTTGTTAATAATCTGTCTTTTTCGGTGAAAGAATAATATTTTTTTTAAATTTATATTTTTGTTCGAAAATTAATGTTTTTTTCCCAAATTAATATTTTTGATCCGAAAATACAACTGTCTCTAGAAAATTTTTCTTATTGGCTTGAGAATTCAACATTTTGGATCAATTTCTTTTTTGACTGCAAAATTTTCTTAGCTGCAAATTGATGTATTTTGTCGTAAAATCTTTTTTTTAGTGGAAAATTAAACTTTTTGGTTGACCACTCATATTTTTATGTTGAAAATACAACTGTTTTGTAGAAAATTTGTCTCCTCGGCTCGAAAATTCAACATTTTGGATGAAATTTTTTTTCCCTATTGACTGAAAAATCTTTCTTGGTTGAAAATTCAACTCTTTTGTCGAGAATTAGTGTTTTTTGGTTGAACTGAATTATTTGGTTGAAAATTCATGTATTCTATTAAAAATTTGTCTTTTTTGGTAGAAAATAATTCCTGTAGTTTTTTAAAATATTTTTTTTGATAATTCGTTTTTTTTTGTAGAAAATTAATGTTCTTGGTTGAAAATTCGTTTTCTTTTTGGTTAAAAATTTAACTATTTGGTTGAAATATATGTATTTTGTTAAAAATTCGTCTTTTTGGCAGAAAATTAATCTTTTCGGCAAAATAGCAAATGTTTGGTTCAAAATCATTTAGTTTTAGTTGAGGATACAACTATTTGATTGAAAATTCTTATTTTTTGTAGAATATTAATGCTTTTGTTCGAAAAATGCAACTGTCCGGTTGAAAATTATTTGAATTTAGTTGAGGATTCAACTATTTTGTTAAAAATTCAACTCTTTCCTCGAAAATTCATGCTTTTGGTTGCATTCAAATATTTAGTTGAAAACTCGTCCTTTTTGGCAGAAAATTAATCTTATAGGTTAAAAATTTATGTATTTTGTTAAAAATTCGTCTTTTTTGGTGAAAAATTATTCTTTCAGGTTGAAAATTTATGTATTTTGTTGATAATTCGCCTTTTCAGGTAGAAAATTAATATTTTTGGTTGAAAATTTATATTTTTGAGTTAAAAATGCAACTGCTTTCTAAAAAAATTTCTTTTTGGCTTGAAAAATCAACTTTTTCGATCAATTTTTTTTATCAACTGAAAAAACTTTTTTGATTGAAAAATGATGTATTTGGTTATAAAATCGTCTTTTTCGGTAGAAAATTAATCTTCTTGATTGAACACTCATATTTTTGGGTTGAAAATACAACTGTTTTTGTAAGGAATTTATCTTTCTGGTTGAAAAAATCAACGTTTTGGATGCAATTGCTTTTCTTTATTGGTTGAAAAATAATTCTTGGTAGAAAATTCAACTCTTTTGTCGAAAATTCGTGTTTTTTTTGTTGAGTTCAATTATTTGGTTAAAAATGTGTCTTAATTGGTAGAAAATAATTCTTCTAGGTTAAAAATTGATGTATTTGTTGATAATTCGTCTCTTTTTGCAGAAAGTTAAGCTTCTTGGTTAAAAATTTATATATTTTGTTGTAAATTCGTCCCTTTTCGTATAAAATAATAATTCTAAGATAAAAATTCATCTTTTTTGTTGAAAATACAATACTTTGACATGGAATTTCAGGGATTTTAAACATTTAAAGTTAAGTTAAACATTTTTTCTTTCCGTCTATTTGAAAAAAAATACAACGCGCCTGTCGGTTGCTAAGATCGTGAAGTAGGGCTAGAAGATTTTTTTATTCTTTAGAATGGATCATTTTTATATTAAATAGAAGATTGGATTGAGCTGCAGCATTTTTGATATCTCAGGATAGACTTTAAAGTGTTATATTTGAAGCACTTTACATTTTAATATACAAGAGCTTTTAATTTTAACTGACAAAACTGACAACTCTGTGTGAGTCAGAAAAATGATTGAAAATTTCAAATTAACAAAATCATCCTCCGAAAAAGTCTTTTGAATTGTTAAATAATTTTTAATTGGTTTCACTTTGAGTGTGTTAAATTTTTAATTGATTCCTGTTGAAGGCACTGAGAGCTGCTTTTAAAAGCTTTCAAGCTTTTTGTCAATTTTTAAATGGAGATAAAATGTAGGTTGTAAACGAGTTGCGTTTACAACTAAGCTTCCAATTCAGTCTTCCCTTTTCTTTTTTATTGGCATTTTCTGTATAACGATACCAAAGTGAAATCGGGTGCACAGGATTTTCTAGAGGAATTAATTTCCTTTGTGAGCGCTTTCGTATTAGGATGGTGAATAAAAAAAGTGAATGCTTACCCTTAGAATGTGGCTGCTTTTGAGAATGATGAGAGCTCGATTTTCACAATGTCGAAACCAGAAAGGTACCGCAAAGTTGGAAGAAACCTGTAAGGAGAATCAAGTAACTTTGAAATACGATTAAGGTGCATAATGCAAATAAGAAGATTATGCATACCGTGAAGGAAACATATACATTTTTATCTCATTAAATTTCTTCCTCCTAAGAAATAAAATAACATTTTTAGTACCTAGATCTAAAATGGTTTTATTTCTTATGTATGAATTTGAATAATTATTTTCTGAACTTTTAATTTTTCAACCGAAAAGCTACAAATTTAAGAAAAATACTGTTCTTCCTCTATTTTGCAATGTTCAATTCTTAAGACTTTATTTTGAATATGTAAAATTTAAATTGGGCTGAATAAAAAATTTATCAATTTCGAAACGTGTATTTGAAAAATTTTCATCTTAAAAGTTTTTAAGCTTTTAATTCTCAGAAATTCTATGAAATACAACTTTAAAATTATTCTACTTCCAACGCATTGGGTTTGAAGATGGTCAATTTTCAAAAAGTTTCTTTTTCTAATTTTCAGTTACAAACATTTTTTATTTCCAAGCTTAAAACTGGAAAATAAAACAAGGCTTAATGCTCTCAAATTGGTAGAAATGCAATACATTTTTAAACGAGTTAGAAACTTTGTAAACTATACGAAAAAATTTTGTCATACTCTAGGAACTTTCTCGCGCTTAAAATTTACATTTAAAAAGAGCAGAAGACTTTAGCAATTAATTCAGCGTCTCACCATTTGAATTGCTAAAATATTCTCTTTTTTTCAGGTAAATTTTGAGATCGATAAAGTTTCTGCATGCTCAAAAAAATTTTAGGATAATTTGCAAAGCTTTTGAAAACTATTTTATTTAAATATAAAGAGGAAGAATAAAAAAAAAACAGAGCAATGGGGGAATGGTGATGGGAATAAGGAAGAAATATATAATAGGAAAGGGTAGGAAAGTAATGAAAGGAGAAAAAGAGGGATTAATAGAAGAAGAGGTAAAGATGGGAGAAGAGAGGTAGAAGATAGTGGAGGTATACTTAAACGAAAATATGCAGGAGAAATCTAAGGAGATAAAAGAACTGATCAAAAAAAATAAAGAAGGCATTAAGCTTATAATAGGAGGATATTTAAATTCGTGAATAGGAGGTAGATGAGAAAGAGAATGAGAAGGAGAGCGAGGAAGAAAATCCAAAGTCAAAATACTGAATGGGAAAGGGAAGAAAATGTTGAAGAGCTTAGAGGAGATGGGATGGTTTATCTTAAAAGAAAACGAGAAATAGGAAATAATGATAGGTGAAATAAAAACAGTATTGGAGGGCACAGGCAAAAAAGAAGGTAGAGAACGAGCGACTAGAAATAAATGAGATGATGAGTGTAAAGAGAAAAAGAAGGAAGTGAGAAAGGAATTAAGGTAACGGAGAAAATGTAAAAGTAGTGGAGAAAAAATATAGAAGAAAAAAGAAGGAATATACTGAGATGTGTGATGTAAAAAGAGGAGAAAAGTAAAAGGTTTGAGAAAGAGGCAGGGAAGGCTATAACGGAAGAAGAGGATTAGAAAATAGTCAATGGAGAGAGGGAAAGAAGAAAAAGAGTGAATCAGGATATTAGGATGGTAGGATGGAAAAAATATCTTACGGATTCGCTAGGAGGGGTAGAGAAGAAAATTAGGAAAAGAGGAAAATAGGAAAGGGAAAGAGGCGAGAAGGTAGACATAACAAGGGAAGATATAGTCAAGGTCTTAGAAATAATGAAAGACGGGAAGGCTTCTGGCTTAGATAAAATTCCAAATAAAGTCTTGAAATATAGGAGGGAAGAAGTAAGGGAATGGGCATGGGCAATTTGCAGTAGGGTATGGAAAGGAGATGGGTGGCCAAAGTTATGGAAAGAAGGGGTAGTGGTACCGATATTGAAAAAGGCACAGGGGAGGAGGTTAAAGATTTTAGGAGAGTGATGCTAATGCCGACCTTGATTGATTTATATGTTAATAATCATCGGAGAGACTAAAGAAAGAAGTTGAGGAAAAAAAGATAGTTCCACTAAATTAGTCTGGGTTTAGGAACGGAATAGGGATGATAGACAACATATATGTTCTGAATTATTTGGTAAATAAAGGGATTAAAAGGGAGAAAGGGGGAACGATAAGAGAGAGGGTTTAATAAGGAAAGTATCAGAAATTTTTTGAGAGATTAATAACGGGCTAAAGGTAGCAGAGCAAGTAGGAGATAGTTTTTGGTTGGCGAGAGGAGTAAGACAAG
>JAUMHM010086707.1:0-10801 GCA_032362435.1 Melikaiella ostensackeni
AAGATTCCATCAAGATATTAAAGAGATGGAACGTCGCTACCAAGGGAGGTGGGATATAAACATGATGGCAGACTTTTTTTGGGCATTGAAGAGAGAACATACACAGAAAGGAGTTAAAAGGAAGCGGAATCCATTACGTCGATCTTTCGAGGATAAAAGAGTGCGATACTCAAGAAGAGCGTGAATTAAAATGAACTTGCTGTGAATTTGGTCTCAGGAACCTAGAAAACATAGGATACGACCACTTTTCATTGGAAAAATACATGTTTTACATAAAATTACCAATTTGCCACGTTTTTTGAGGTTAGGGGCGAAGTGTGATGTCATAAAACCGCAACGACTCCGGATTCGTACTCAACGACCTCAAAAACATAGAATATGGCCACTTTTCATAGACGGGAATCACGTTTCACCTGAAATCAACGATTTTCCACGATTTTTGAGGTTAGGAATGGAATGCTACGTGATGGAGCCAAACCGTCTCCGGATTCGGATTCAGCGACCTCAGAAACGTAGAGTAAGCCTATTCTGGTTTCTGGGGCTGGTAACTTTTTCCTTGTGGAGCTGTGTGATCTGTATGTAGTGCTTTAAGTGTCTCAATTTTAAAAAACTTGAAATTATCCTCATTTCTAAAATGGCGGACCCAACAATTTGGGCCAAAATTGCATTTTGTTGGGTTTGCCATTTTGAAAATTATGAAAATTTCAGGTTTTTTGGAAAGTAGGACATTTTAAGCATTACATAGAAATTAAGTGATGTGAATAAAAACTGAAAAAGTCACGAAAATTAAACATTTTTCAACAATTTTCCCCATGTAAATCTTACGGGAAACTTCAAGTGCCTGGGGCGATGGGTAAATATTAACCGATTTGGATAAAATTTGTAGGACATTTCATCAAAATGAGAATCACTCTAGTGCTTATAAGTGAAACTTACCAAACATTTTTTGGGCTAACATCAGGATTGGTTTTCACCCCCCTTAAAACATTTTACGGCGGATGAGAAAGAACACATTTGGTTTTCGACCCTCTTTGATATACTTCAGATTCATTAAAATCAGAAAGGGACCCCTCTGGAGGTTTGTTTGTGAGGAATCTATTACTATTCACTGAAATTCCAGTCACGTTTAACTTATTTCTTTCCAGTAGAAAGAATAAGTCAGTCACAGCTACTCAAATTGTAGTAAATTCTTTTTCTTAGGAAATGCATAAAAAAATTACTAGAATGAAAACTCATAGTCACTGATTTCTCAGTAAATTTCCACTGATTGTGATAGCCAGAAACACATGAATGATTCCCAATGAAAATTCACTGATTAAAATGAAGAAAGTAAAATTGCGTTGAATTCAATTTAATTCAAACTTCACAAGTAAATATTTCAAAAACGTTGACATCGTTGACGTCGTCGTCTGAGAGCACGATAAAATTGCTCATCTCAAAAACCATTTCTGAAACCATTTTTTAAATGAAACATATAGTTTTTGTTTTAATCGTGAAAAGTACCATTAAAAATAACAAATTTGAAATGAAAAAACGACAAGATACAATTAAATGTTCGACGGTAAAATATTTCGCTCAAAGCGGAAGTCCCGGACCGAGGTTTACATATAAATATAACATACATTCAATATAACTGTGTTCAACATAATACAGAAAATTTTCAGTTTTTTGCTTACTTTGATTGAGTGCGAAGCACTCGAGACGAGATTATATTCATTCAAGCCGAAGACGTGCTTCAACAAGTGAGAATTCTTAATCAACAAATTAGGCTGGACACCTAAAACTCAGAGCTGATGGCGCCACTCTTTTTGGCGCCGCAGGACGCACGTTTTCTATCATTCTGTATTGTTCATGGCGATTAGGATGATCAGCTATCGGCTAAACTTGGCGCATGCGTGAAAAAATAACCTCACAGTGCATGCCCAAAATCTCAGCAAATATCTGGTCGTCATAAATAATAGAAAATGTTAGGAAACGTGCGCCCTACGGCGCCAAAAGTAGTGGCGACATTTGAGCCGCGCGCAATGAGAATGTACCCGCGCAGTGGGCAGATTTTGTTTATTTTAAATGTTTTGACTTGAAACAAGGTAATTCTTCCACATTTGTTTAATTATTAATGGTTTTATCTAATCAGTGATCAATTTTTGTCCCTTATATGGTTAAGTCTTCAATTTTGCAACTTTAAATTTTGAACAGTGTAAATATAAAATTTCACAGTGAAAGCTTTAAGAAAATCGGTCGAATAATATCCCCCATTCCAAATTTTTTGCGCGAATAGTGTAATGTTTTAAATTTCCTATATTTTAGACTCTCTTATTAAGCGGATGAAGAGGAGATTGGTTGGGTGGCCGGAAAAGGGGGCAGTAGATAGAGAGGATAAAAAATAGCATTTGAAAATTTATCTCGTCCGTACGCCTAACAAATTTTATGGCATAGATGGTGTTGTAAAGTATCTGAGAAGCTTAAGAACCTCGGCAAGTGCAAGATTTTATGTTTCAGTCATCGTTTTTTTATAGAATATAGAGACTTCTGAGATCATTTAGTTCATGGGGGAACATTAAGATACTCAAACTACCAGTTGAGAAAATCCTTTTTTTATGGAGACTATAGGGTTAGTGGTATATAATATTTTATTTTGAGAGCCTATTATAAGGGTTATAAATTATTTTTTTAACTCTAAATATTAAGGATTGATTTTATTGACAATTGATAATTCAAGAACACTTAAAGAAAGGACTAAGCAATTTTTAAAAATATATACATGGACTTTGCTTGAAACCTTTAAATAAAACTAAATGTACATTTGGGACTTAGTATAATAGTTCAACTGATCATATATGTTCCGGCAAAACTCTCTTCTCTTTTGATTAATTGAAATTGATCAATCGCAATAAATTTTATTTTGTTATTTATGGTTCATTAAGACAATCTAAATATATTTGCTATTGAATTCGAAAATGAAAAGATGAAGTATTAAAGTGTACCTAACGATCTACAGAAATTTTTTTGAATTATAGGACCTTAAATAATATTTCAAAAGATTTTCAAGGGTTTTTAATCTTGAGGTTTTCGAAGAGTTTTTCGTAAACAAATTTTTTATGAGTGTTTTAATTTTTTTCTTCCTAAATTCTATTTACTGCAAGGAAAACAGTTGGCTAATATTTCTTGCGTAATTTAAGTACCATTTCTAATATTAGATTTTAATATTTAATACAAAATCCGGAAAACAAAAATTATTGAATCTCAGCCTTTTACATTTTATATTTTGTCGAATTCTTGCGATTTTTAATCTTGTTTTGGTAACATTTTTCATTTAATTATAGGAAATAACATTTCAGCGAAAAGAGCTTGAAATTACCAGTAAAAGATGAAAGTATACATGAAAAACGAAAATTATACTTTCCTGAAAGGTTATAATTCCCAGATATTTTACAGCACTGCGTGTGCGATAAAATTTGTTGCTTGTGGGAAAAATAAATTCTTCAATGCCATTTTCCAGACCTTAAGTCTCTCCCTCCCCTTGTTAAACCATTGGAAGTGCTTGTGTTTAATGGCAATTTTTCTCAGTGATGTTTTTTATGGTCACGTGTTAGAAACTACGAAGCCCACCAAGAAGGGTAAACTGCCTTTTTATTACAATAAAACTTGAATTCCTATTATTATTGGCAGCTATGAAATCGTAATCGAATTGGTATAGAATTTAATAGCTTTGATTCACCGAATTCATAACGTTTTTAATTGAAAAATATGATAACACATATAATCATATATTTTTCAAATCACTTGATATATTTTGGGATTCAGTTAATACTTAATTATTATTCAACAGACATTTACAGAGATATTTTTAGAGTTCTTTCAAATCTTTTCAAAAAGTTTTTTCGAAAGACTTTGAAGCCATTTTCAATATTCTCCAAATTTTATGGAAATTTTGAAAAAAAAATCGGGACAATGAAGATTTGTTTTCTGTCAGTTTGGCATGACTATTTTTTTCTCGAATGTTAGCTCCACAAATTCTGTCTTATTGTATCAATATGACCTCTCATTTTATTAGATTAACAAAGAAAACTGTTCAGATTCTTCTCAAAATCATTTTTCCTAAATTGATTATTTCATTTTAATGTACGTACACTATTTATGGATTATTTTATTTTATGTGTATTCATTGCATTCTTTTTATTGAAATAATCTGTGACTCAGTTTTTATTGAATTGAAAAATTTAAATGAGAGGTTACTTGTCATTCAAGTTTATGAACCACTGTGTCAAGGTCAAAAAAATAGACCCAGGATTCTGGTGGGATTTGAAAAAGTGGGACATGATAATGATGAGCGAAACGTGTGTGGATGAGAAAGAGTGGAAAGGTTTGACAAGAATATTACCGAAAGGATATGTGTGTAAAATGCAAGCAGCGAGAAAGGATCACGCGAAAGGCAAAGGTACGGGTCGAATGGTATCAGGGGTAAGAAAGGAAATGGTGGTAGAGCAAGAAATGGAAAAGGATACGGAAGAAAAGGATGGAACAATGTTGAGAAGAATAAAAGTAGGAAAAGTGGTTGTGGCTGGTGTATGCGTGTATAGGAGAAGAGGAGCAGAGGAGAAGAGGGAGGTTGGAGAATGACAATGAAACGGACAGAGGAAATAAAGAAGGTATTGTTGCTGATAAGGGGGGGAGGGGCTAAATGAATAGACCCGTTAAGAAAGGGGAGAGGTGTGGGACGAAGAAAATGAGGTAGAAAATGGCAGGGAATAGAGGAAGAAATTAGGGCAAGGCAAGAAGAGGATAAGATGGACAAAAATTTCGGAGTCAAGGTTCAACAGTTAGTATATGATGGTGAAGAGTGAGGAGGAGCCAGAATACCAGAAGAAGATTAAAAAGGAGAGCAAATAGAATAGAATGGTGAAATTCAGAATGAGCGGGAATGTAAGAGTATGTGGGTATTGGATGAATGAAGAGGAGAATCTGTATAGAGTATGTAGGTATGAGCAAGACTCATGGTAGCATGCGTTAGAGAGGCGTACAGGTGACGAAGGGGGAGGGAAGAGTATAGAAGGAAGAATGAAGTGGATTTTGAATGGGAATGGTCTGGACGAGGAATGGGTGAAGAAGCTGAAAGAGTTGAGAGAGAGCTGGTTGCACGGGTCAGGAAAAAGGCAAAAAATGACTTCTAAACAAGGAGAGTAATGAAGTAGTGTTGCGGAATACAGGTAGAACTATAATTTTTAGATTTGTAGTGGTAAGAGGAAACAGAAGCCCAGGGCAAGGTCGCAAGCATCTAGGCGTAAGAACAGTGGTTGAGCCAATTTTAAGAATTAGTTGGTAAGATATTATATAAGGATTTTCGATAAGAAAACATGTAATGGTTCTGTACAAACACTTGAATCCGTAAAACGGAACGAGTATAAACAAAATTGAGAAAGATTTTGTTTGATTATTTAATTTGGAAGAAGGTTCATGTTTTCCGAAATTTTTCATAAGAGATTTATTACAATTTCGCACCTCAGGTTTTCCGAAATCGTAAAATTCCTCCGGAATTTATTTCTCATAAGAAAGGAGTAATTTATCGCGCGAAATTTCATGCAATTTCACGACGTTATATTACGGGGTTTGCGTTCCTTACTCATACGGTTTATGGTTCTTGATGTTTGGAAAGACCACTATGCTTATCACAGGAAGAAAAGCAGAAAAAAGGAGTCATGAAGGTGAGTATCCAGGTTAGGGTCAGCAGGACTCTGAGTGATTGGAGGAATATATTGATCTTCGCCCTTATTTCGCCACGCGTTTGTTCTTCCCTTGGGTATCTTTCCACTGGACCTTTTCCCATACGCATGTCCTCATTCGTTTCAAAGTCGATCCATAGGGAAATAAAAAAAGAAAGGGAAAAACGAGTTGACTTAGTAGAACTGACTGCTTGACAATCACAGATAAAATAAACTTGATAGGCGGACACAAAACGAAATCAAATAGACAGCTTTCCCAATCAGATAAAAGTATTTTAAAATATTGTCAATAAAAAGATTCAAGAAAAAGTAAAGTAGATAACATGGAAAAATAACTGACAATAGGTAACTCGAGCTTTTATATCAATAAGAAGAAAAATAATATTTTTTCAGGTATGGGTGGTTCTCCAAAAACAGGGAAGTTTTGACAAAAGTAACTTTGAAAAACAATATTTCAAATATCCTTTTTTTCATTAGTGCAGTTCATTGACAGAAAGAAAGTACTCCAGATTATGAATATTTAGCTTCAAACGCTTTCTTCAAACGAGTTTTTTAAAACAAATTTAATTTTAACAAAAAAAATGTGTTAAATATTTTTCAGAATGTTTGAACCAATACAAGACTTTTTTCTGTCGAAACTTTTTTGTGCAATTAACCGTTTTTAAGTTATAGCGTTATAAATAATTAAATATGGACTAAACTGAATATATTTGCATGTAGATATCTCAGCACCTATTAAAGTGGGAAATTAAAAAAAAACATAATTATTCTTATTAAGCAAATTTATGTAGAACCGCAAGCATGCTCCGTACCTGGCTTGATATGTTTGGCGGCCTGAGCTTACAAACTACAGAAAAATGCAAACTATAGCCCCAAAACTGAATAAATTAAACAGTTCTTCGGAAAATGTATTCATATCTCCTTCCTTCAAACAACCAGTACGTTGATATTGACTTATTTGCCATAAAGTGACCGACATAACAACGACTGGAGTTTACACATAATAACTATACGAAAAACTTTATCTTAGTTTATATTGTTTTAAATGAAAATCTTGTCATTTTTACTTTAGAATCATACGTAGATGTAATATGTGGATCTATTTATCCAAGAATTAAGATTCTATCAATCAAAAAATTCAACAGAATTGCCGGAAAGTTATCCAAATGTGAACTCTGTACACCAAACAAAAAAAAATCGGAGAAACTGTTTCAACGAGTTTTTAATTACATGTACACATGTTAAATTAAAAACGTCTATTGTGGAATCATAGTTTTTGAGGTAGGCTTTTGAAATATAATGATCGAAATATTATATATTATATTATAATAATATTATATATAATATATAATATTATAGAAGAGTAAACCTACAAAATTTCAGAATGATTGAAAATGTTTCCTCAAAGTTATTATGCAAAGAAAAGAAAGTGACCTCTTTGTAAAGAAATACTCAAAGAAACTTTTCCAGAAACGAGTAAGTTTAATTTTTATTATTTTTAAGTTACGTCTAATTTCCATGAAGGTTTAAAAAGTCTCTGTTGTAACTGGATGGATAGTAGAGAGTTGAAAATTATAATTTAATAATGTTTGAAACATATTTCCCAAAAGTTTTTCTTGCAATTTCTTCTAGGTACTTCACAGGTGGCTGCTGATACTAGAAAAATCTCGTGAGCGGGGAAAAATTAGAGGATGATGCAGAGTTGATTAATTTACCTACTTGAACAAGCTGGAGAATATCAAAGTAAAGAAAAAAATAACTTTTTCTGTTAATGAAAAGTGACAAAATTTAAAGTAACTCCAATTTTCAGTTTCAAGCCCCAAATTTGAAAATTTAAGTGTTTAATTTTTATAAGATTCTGAATGATGTAAAAAGTTCCAAAAGTAAAATTTTAGAATTTTCCAATTTTCAAGTTTAACATCTAGTTAACAGGATTTGTGACGATTTGTTATGTAGGGGAGAAGTAAACGCAAAATGTGACATCACACATTAAAAATGTAAATGTGAATAAAACTTGTTTGAAATGCTTCAAAAAATGAAAATTAGTGATTTTATTTTACAAGTAAAGCATATAAATACAGACGTCACAATCTCTCCCCTGTTCACCTCTTTTCTTATTTTTTTAAGGAATTCTTCTTTTTCTCCCTGCTTTCAAAAAACTTCCCCTATTTCCCGTTTTGCTCGTTTATAATTTTTGAAAATGAAGAAACTATTTCATTTTTGGCTGAAAATGGATCGTTTTTAGATGAAAATTCAACTATTTGGTTAAAAATTTATGTATATTGTTAGAAATTCGTCTTTTTTGGTAGAAGATTAATCTTCTTGATTGAAAATTGAACTACTTGGTTGAAAGCTGAATAAGTTTGTTAAAAATTTATTTTATTAGTTGAAGATCAATTTCTTCGCTTGAAAATTCAATTACTTTGCTAAAAATTCGATTTTTTTTTGTTTTATCAAAAATAAAATTTTGAACTCCAATATTATCTATTTCATGCTTGTGTGTAAATTAATCGCTTCAGTTTAAAATTTAACTATTTGGTTGAAAATTCGTCTTTTTGCATAATAATTTAACTATTTTGTTAACATTCATCTTCTTTGGTTAAAAAATCTATGATTATGGTAGAAAATTCAACTGTTTGGTTGAAAATGAACTTTTTGGTTGAAAATTCATATATTCGGATAGAATATTCAACTGCTTTCTGGATAATTTACATTTTTGGCTTGAAAATTGAACAATATGGTTGACATTTTTTCTCTCTTAAATGAAAAATCTTTCTTGGTTAAAAATTCACCCCTTCTGGTAGAAATTTTAATATTTTTTGGTTAAAACTGCAGCTTTTTGGTTAAAAATTAATCTGTTTTAGTCGGGGATTCAACTATATTATTGAAAATTCGTCTTGTTAGGTTGAACTCAACTATTTTTTATTCAAAATTAGAATCTTTTCTGGTTGAATTCGACTGTTTTCGATTTGTAATTAAAATCTTTTTTTTTGCTAAAATATCAACCACTACATTTTCCGTTGAAAATTATTATTTTTTTGGTAGAAAATTTAACTTTTTCGTTGAACATTCGTCTTTTTCAATAGAAAATACGTCTTTTTGGATTGAAAATTCAACTGACTTCTAAAAAACTCGTCTTCTTGGCTTGAAAATTCAACTATTTAATTTAAAATGGTTTCAGGTGAAGTTTAATCATTTTTGTTTAAAAATTCTATCACTTTGTTAAAAACTCATCTATTTAGGTTCGAAAGTTCAACTGGGTTGTATATGCAACTGTTTGATTGATAATTACTTTTTTTGTTAAAAATTCAACTATTTGATTGAAAAATTATCTTTGAAAGTTGAAAATTCAACAATTTTGTTAAAAACTAATATTTTTTCGAAAATTCAACTGTTTTGTCGAAAATTCGTTTTTTGGGATAGGAAATTGGTCCATCTTGGTTGAAATTTCATCTTTCTTGGTTGACAATCCAACTGTCTTCTAAGCGTTTCAAGTTGCATTCAATATGGTACCTATACATTAATTTTATTTGAACAAATTCGTTTCCTTATTATTCCCCTATTTTCGTGAAAAAAGTTTCAAAATAGCGCGACGTAGTTTTCAAACGGCCCCTTAAATATTGGATTGCTTTAAATAGTATAATAAAACGATTTTGAATCGGAAATACATTTTTTGAATCAGCGCTGTTTAAAAAAATTGCAACATATATATCTTTCCAATTTTGATATATTCAATAATATTTCACGATAAATATGTATAACGTTTAATTCAATAAATTTAATATCTCAATTTAAAGAAGTATACTTTATATAACAAAATAAAAAGCAAGAAAAAGAACAATATGAAGAAAATACCTCACAGGTGTGATTAAATTACATTTTCTGAAGAGCCACCTCTTGGATATAGCGGAATTGGTTGTTTAATGTTCCAATGCACTTTAGTTTATTTTTATAGAAGAGGCTGTTTCTTATATAGTAGATAAAGAAAAGCAATGAGAATCTACTATACCCTTGAGTAATATTCATTCATAAAACTGTGCTATAAATATCTGTTTCCAATGTCTTATTTTTTCGTTGTTTTATATGCACTAATCTAGTACAAAAAAATATTTATAAATATTTAACGTTATAGATGTTTTTATCTTTATTATTATTTAACGTCAAAAGTTTAATTTCAATGAATTCCAAATTGTTTCATAATAATATTCGAGAACAGAGAGGAAGAAAGCTTTGAACTTATTCAATGTTTAATCCTTCAAAGTCCTGGTACAAAAGGACGTAATATAAAAATATTTTACGCATTCCGTGATACAACAGAAAAAACTCCGGATCGTATATTTTCTTCTATTGCGCCTGACCATACGAAGTTTATTTCACTGCCAGTATATGAACTCCTCACGTAAGTGCAGGGCGGCAAAGAATAATTCGAATGAATTATTCATCCTATATTAAGGACAATCTATCAGACAAGGCCGAATAAATATTGTATTGACTGATGTTATTACTGATGTGATGATTCGATTAAAAATGTTCCCGATATTGCTGAGAATATAATTTAATAAATTTTTGAAATTGGCAGTGTTTTATGATGAAAAAATGTACTGTGAAACAAATATTTCTCAAACTCACGAAAGACGAGTGAAGGAAGGTTTATAATTAACAGAAGGTACATTACGAATGCTTTTTCAAGATATTTTCAATGAAAATCATGTTATGTTAATAATTAAAACTACACGTTTGGAGTAAATTGGAAAGCATAGAAAACAGGCAGCGAGAGAGTGAGGGGGAAATAAAAAGGGAAATAAAAGCGTTTGAAGAGAGAGTGAGCAAACCAGAAATAAGGAATAAACATGAGGTGAGAGAGATAGGTGGTATCAGAGAAATGAAAGAGTGTGAGCGAGTATGCATGAGGAGAATTAAAGGTTGCGTTTGAGACTGGAAGAGGTAGAAAGAAAAATAGAAGAATAAAAAAGGGCGAAGAGGAAGAAGAACATAATAATTGAGGGTATGAAAGCGAACCGTGAAAAGGGAGAGAAAGAGATTAAGATCCTGATGAGAGACATCGGTGCACAAGTCACAGT
>JAUMHM010086708.1:0-10801 GCA_032362435.1 Melikaiella ostensackeni
GGAAAAATAAATTGCCACTTTTCCAAAATTTTCGTTTTTCTTTTGTAGGCTAAGTATTTATTGAGTGACCCTCGTATATCTTGTATGGACTGAGAGAGATTGTATTTTAAGATTTGCAAATAGTATTTCCATCCATGACAAGGTGGCTAATTGTTTATTTATAAATTAATTATTGGACCAACGCATGTTAACTCACCTACGTATTTTACCTATGCCCATTTATTTTGAAAATTCAAAAAGTAAAAGGGGTGAGGGGCTAAATTTAAAGTCACTATTAGGTAACTTAGAGCTACTTCTTTTATTAACGTAACTGCAACGAGTTACTCTTTCCACAAAAGTAACGTAACTGTAACGAGTTACTTGAAAAAAGTAACTTACCGAACACTGGAATCAGCCTAGAAAATATAAATATAATATAAATATGAAATATAATAATATAAATACAAATATCAAGTATAGCCCTAGCGCTTTATAGTACTTAACTGGGATAGCCTTACTGAAATTTCCGTAACACTAGTCAGTGCTGTGAATAAATATTGAAGCAAACTTGAAACATTCATAGTCATTTTATGACAGTCAATGATCTTAATCTCTTCTTCAAACTTAATTTGAGGCTATTGAGAAGAATGATATCAATGCAAATTAGTAGAAATGAATAGAATTATTCGAAAATCCAAAGGATTTCAAAACATTGTGTAAGTAGGATGGTATGAAAATGCTCAAATGGACCAAATCATTTGAGGAAGAGTGAGCTAATACATATCAGTAGAAAATTACTGATTTGATTAGCCAAAATGTTTACTAATTCAATATCTGCAAACTATTAATATATTTTTAAAAATATTTTAATTAATTCGCAATCTTTCGAAAGAACCTAAGATCATTAAAAATCCTTCTCAATTCTTTGAAATACTTAGAAATCACTTGAAATTAATTTCAGTTGGTATATAACACTAGTTTACACGGAAAATATACCAGGAGAAAAAAGGGGTTTTGAGACTAATTGTGAGTCGCTGAAAAAAATGACATTAATTTATTTCTCCAAAGAGGGGTTTTCAAAATATTTGCAAAAAACGTGCTTTTTGGCTCTTTTTTCAGTTACTGGCGTAATTCTTGATAACTCTTGATCAAATTAACATAAACTGTGTCTCGTTCGGAAGGTATGATCTTCCACTTTCCGACTACATACCGTCTGTGTCACTCGGATTGAAATTTTTTGGGTTACAGGCAATGAAAGTAAAAAAAAGTGGATTTTCCGATCTAATTTTAAAATCACTCACTTTCAGTTGGTCCATTTTTTTAAATTTCATCGCCTATAACCTAATGCATTTTCATCCGATTGACACAAACAGTATACCGCCAGAAAAAAGAAGAACATTTCTTCTGAATGATATACAGTTCATGTTAGTTGGTTAAACCGTTCTCGAGATTTCTGCCAGTAACTGAAAAAAGAGCCACAAAAGTCGTTTTTTGCGAATGTTTCGAAAACGCTTCTTTGGAGAAATAATTGAGTGCCACTTCCAATTTCAGCGACCCAAAAAAAGTCTATAAAAAACTTTTTCTTTCAGATACACGCGATGAACCAAAAATTTGTGAACTATTGATTTCATTGAATCCCATGAAGCTATTTAAAATTCTGCCGAATATCCTGAGATCCTTGGGAAATTTTCTAAATCCATTAAATTTTTTCGAAATCCCTTAAATCAATTTGAATCCATCAAAATCTTTTGATATCTCATGAAACCCAGTGAGACAAAGAAATTGATGGGAAGGTTTGAATTTGACCATGGTCTGGAAACCACCCATTGTCAAATTACCATTCTTGTCATTGAAGTTCAATTTTATTTTATTAGATTGCTTCTTAGTTCATTTAAGTCACGATTTCGATGTGATCTGCTTGTATTCAAAATTCAGCATAAAAATCCATCAAATTGTGAGAAATGGAGATATGAAGAAACTAAAATTATGCACATGACAGCGGAATAACGCATACTTAGAGTCCGCTGTAAAACCGAAGAGGACAACAAAATCTTATCAGGAAAAATAAGCTCAACTGCTGTTGTTTTTCACCTGTTGTCGAGTTTTCTAAATATTTTTAGATAAAAGAAGAAAGACGATTTTGTCCTTGAATAATCGGTTTTAATCAAGTTTTTTTCTAATGAAGTTTGCTCCAAGTTTAGATTACGGGAATCTTCAGATTTTAATTAAAAATAGCTCATTTTGTCTTTTAAGAAATACTCTAGGATTTTATAAGATTTAAGTTTGTAGTTAATTTTGCATTTATTGATATTAGCATCCAGCTAATGATAACAGAAGTCGTTTATATGAAAAAGAAGTTCTTCTTTTAATTCACATAATTTTATGAATCGATGAATTCGGCTTTTTATTTTGGAAGAAATCATAACTTCAAACTACTCTGTTTTTTTCCATTATAAATTGGTTCTGGTTGAGAGAACTGACATTTCAGTACGTATAGCCAGACTTTTTGGGTACCTACAAATAACAAATAACTGACGAAATAAGTGAAATAATGAATTTTAGACTTAAAGAGTGAAATAACTTTAGAAACAAGTAATATATCAAAAGTCTTTGGCAAATTGCCCTGGTTCTCATTAAGTCAATTTATCGCGACATTTTTAGACGAATCGATTGAATACCATATTTAAGGCTACAGATCGACTGAAATAATGAAAGTTCGAATTTTTGACACAAAAAGTGCCAATATCTCTGTAAATAATTAATGAATTAAAGTTTCCTGAAAAATTCCCCCTGGAAACATTTTATTATATATTTTTAAAAATAAGCATTCAGTAGGTTCTGAGCGGAAAATATCCTCTCCTACATTTAAATTGAGAAGCTTGAAACTGTGATATTTCAAAAATTGCAAACATAGCGACCTAGTTCTGTATTTTTTATTTTATTTTTAATTTTCAATGTAATACCTTGAAATTATCCGATTCTTAGATGAAGATTTCAAAAAGAAGAGTTCTGGTGCTATGAATGCTTTGATATTTTAGTTGAGTATTCGGTATTTGAATTGAAATATGGTATCTTTCAGGTTTGAAAGTTCTAGTTTTTTGCTCATTGTAATGTCCTGGAAAAGTGTTTGCTAATAGAAAAAATTCCAGAAAATTGTCTTAGTTTTTAGATGCAACAATGATATCCTCCTTCATTCAAAACCTTTTTCGGTTAAGGTAGTATACTGATAATGCTATTAAATTATTTTTCTGAAGTCTTGAAGATCAACTCTATAACCAGAATTCTCTATATAAAATTTGGATTTTTGACAGTATGATTCAAATTTCATGACAGATAACACAATAGACTATTTGAAATGAAGGAAATGAAATTCATGATAAATAAAAATTTAAATTCTTCCACAACGACCAATATTCAAAGAAAAAGAAGGAAACCTCCAAATCCTAAGGTAGAGGATTTGTAGATTGCCTTCTTTTTCTTTTCCGTTTTTTTATTTTGGTTCCTTTGATTTGATTGGAGATAGTTGAATGTGTATTGACCAAGTTTTATCGTTGGATTTTTTTTTTAATTTCCGGGAATTTCGTAGTTAAGTAGACTACTTTCTCAACATTCAAGATTATTTAAAATTAACGGCAATTATTTGTATTATTATTTTGATCATGGCTATGTGCACCGAAATTTTGATACGACTAGCTAGATTTTTCGGTACGTATAGACACTACCTATTATTTTTCAATGATATTTTGCAATTTTCACTTAACTACAATAATAAGCGTTGATGAATTCTCAAAAGGTTATTCAATCCAGACAGCAAAAAAAAATTAATTACAAATATCTAAAAAGAGGTTTATGTATGTATTTATTCAAATATACTCACAAAAATATCTGAAATGAAGTTGACTCATCTGCACATGAAAACGATGTCAAAAAATCTATGAATATAATCTAAAGGTATTACTTAATATTTTTCTGTGTGAGAAAAAATTTTCGAATAATAATTCAAATTCAAACTCCTTTCGAATTATAATCCGAAATCAGATCTGACAATTGTTTTTCAATTTCATCAGTTTGGAGCCTGTTCTTAAAACGCCTGTGACTTTAAGGATTACATTCTCACATCGACACTCGCGATAGAGGCAAAATACTGGCAAAATAATGAGAAGTAACAAAGAGATGTTTATTTTAATTTTGATAAATCTTCACATTAATTAAATATTGCAACGAATATTTAAAGAAGAAATAGTTTCAACATTTACTGAAAACTGCGCTTAAATTTCTAGTCCTATCAAAGATCTGTTTTTTTGTAGTTTTTGAACTTTTCTAAAATCCTAGCCCTTTTAGAATTTGTAAGTCTTGCTAACATCCACTGAAAAATTCGACCAAAACTTCTTAATATGCTAGAAAGACAGTGTTTGCTATTTTCGAAAATTCTGAGCCTTATACCTCTTATAATTTCCATCGAATTGAGAAATGCCAATGAGATCATGTGCAAGTCATTTTGTCATCCACGGTAAAAACTGTTAGGAAAATCATGTTTTCCACTTTGAAATACCCTTCATATTTTATTGGATTAGCCTGGCTATAAAACGTGACCTTCATGTTGGGACCCTGAAAAAATGTCTCAAATGTTGCTGAATCGATTTGTGAAATCCGTCAAAAGCTAGCATGGCTAAAACAGTTAAATAACCAGGCCGAGACCAAAAAATTTCACAATTTTTGGACTGCTGAAAATGATAATTGAAAAAAAATTCAATTCCCAGGAAATTGTTTCACATTTTGGTTTTTAAGTTGTCTTTACAATTTATTGAATATACACAACGGGCAGAATTTAAAAGGAATTTCTGTAAACATTTCAGAATATTCCTAAGGATTTCAAAGCATTTAAAGATATTTCAGAAATATTCAACGGTTTCTGTGGGTTCCCAATACATATAATAAGATTTTTAACTAAATTTTCCAACAAATTTGTTTATTTGATAAGCTATATTCGCAAAATATAATTCAGATACTGCTCATAATTTGGAATGTAGAGATTATTTCTTCGAAATTAGTTAATTTTTGGTTTCAAATATGTAAAACCTAGTTGCACAAGAAAGGCAATTATTGTTTTTGTTACAGTGCAGGAGTCCTAAATAGATATATAAGAAATATAAGTAAAAACTTTTAACATTCATTATACTTTTGCAAACGTACTTTTATAAATTACAAGTATTAATAATTACTTTGATTCAATTTTCTGTAATTTTTTTGCTGTAATTAGTATTGAATTAAAAATGTGGAAGTTATGGATACTCAATCGTTAGTAAAAACAGTTTTCCAAATCTTATTTCATGGTGCGTCGTAAACTGCATGCAAAGTTATGAAAAATCTTATGCAAAATGGTTCAAGTCATGAAGCCTAAACAATTTTTAGAATTCCAGCTTAATTCTGCTCTCATAAAATTGATTAAATGATTCAATTTAATGATCATATAACGCTTTCTAATCAGTTTTGTTTTTAAATATTTGTCTATCTCTGCTAATCTCTCACGTATCAAAATATTTTCATAACCCCTCCTTACCCTCAAAGAAAAAACAAAGAAGCATTACATGATTTTTGTACAGCTTTCATTAATGGTTTTTTTCAGCCATTTATGAGCCCTAAATTTTTTTTGCAATAACGGAACAGGACTCAAAAAATCTAAAGATGATAGTTTGATTGAACAAAGTGTCTAATCGTTCCGAAATTTTTGATGAATAGACGAATGCTTCTCATAGGTTTGACTAGTCATCTCGAACTTTCGGGATGACTAGTTTATCTTCTTTTCCATAATATTTAATAAGTGCAATTAGTGTCAACATTGATTGTTGTGCTAAGAATGTGCTGTTTGAACGTTTTCGGTGCAAAGTTGAATACTTAAAGATTCAAGGCTTTGAAAATTCAAGAAGATAATAACATTGTTTTCACAAAATTTCAAACCATTACAGATGTCGTGAGCTTGATAATTTTAAGAATCGCTACTTCGGAGTTTTGCGGGTATATTCAATAAAATCAAGTGAACAATACAAACTATGTATCTCTAAAAAAATTATGCGAGTTAGAAGATATTTGTTTACTCTTCCGGTGTTTTCTAAAAATTATTATTATATTTTTATAATAGATGCGTATGCGGTTTCGACATGCGACTTTTTGAAAATGGGAGAATTTTATGAAATTGTTTTCAAGTAATTCCCAATTTCTGCATAAGCGATAAGTTCAATTTTTTTGTTTCGAAATGCTGCGTGGAGTACTGTGAATGTTTTCAATCAAATTTAGTGTGCAATAAAACTATACTATATATGTCTCCGAATAATGTATGCGAACTAGAATGTAATTCCTAATCTCTTCTGGCGTTGCTAATCATTTTTATAGATATTTTTATTATATTTACATTGCAGATACATATAAGGTTCCAACATACGAATCTTGAAATATATAAAAAAATTATGAACTTGTTTTTATAAAATTCCCAATCCCTACCGACGAGGACAGTAAAATCTTATCAGCAAGAAATAACCTTAGCTGCTGCTGTTTTTCACCTATTGTTGACTCCTTTTTCTATTTTTGGTTGAAAGATAAAAATGGATTTTGTGCTTGACTAATAGGTTTAAATTGAGTTTTTTAATTGATTTTTTTGGAATTTTTTCCAGGTTTGGATTACGGAAATCTTCAGATTTTAATTGAAAATAGCTTATTTTTTCCGTTAAGAAATACTCTATGATTTCATAGAATTCAAGTTCGCAGTTAATTTTGAATTTACTGATATTAACTTCCAGTTAATGATAATAGAAGTAGTTCTTATAAAAAAGGGCTCTTTCTTTTCAATCACATAATTGCATATATCGATGAATTCGGTTATTTATTTTAGGAGAAATTATGACTTTAAACTACTGTTTTCTATTATAAATTGGTCGTGGCTGCGTGGAAATAAATAGCTGATGACATAACTAAAATAACAAATTTCGAACTTAAAATGTGAAATATCTCTATAAATAAGTGATGAATTAAAATTTCTTGGAAAGTTGCCCTGGAGCTTCATCCAGTAAATTCATCCTAAAATTTTAAGATAATTTGGCTGAATATTGTAGGCTACAGGTCGACTGAAATGCTAAAAATGATACCTTTTTCAAGTTTTCTGAATCTGCTACGTCCTGTTTCTGAAAAATGAACAATGCGTATGCACAGAGTTCATTTTTCAGCAATTTCTTATTGATTTCAAAAGGTTTCATGCAAATCGATGCAGAAATGGCTGAGGTATACATGAAAGTGTCTAAGTGCATAGATATTCCGAGATAAGATATTCGCGGGTTTTAATTGGCGGCGACTCACTACCGCGAATCTCGATAGGAATGCTTCAGTTTTTCAACTCGTTTTTAAACGAAGTTTGGAGGTGTTTAATTTTTTATGCTCTAAGTTTAAGTTCATCAATTTTGAAAGTTCCCATTTAGAAAGCATATAATTTTCAACGAATTCAGAATAACTAATATTTAGAACAATATTTTCAATTCTTGAATTTTGAGCGGTGAAAATGAGAGTGATTTTTTTTGGGACAGAAATCATATTTTTGTGAAAAAATCAATCCAGTCACTTCAAGTGTCACTTGATACTACATCATATAATACTCAGGAATAATATTTATCATTTCCAAAATTTCTATTATTTTAATTTAAAGTTATAGTTTTCAATGCGCAATTCTAAAACAGTTCAATCTTCGAGGCTTCGAAGCTAAGGTTTTTTTGCTTTCAAAGGTTGAATTTACAAATCGTTGGTTTGAAGTTTTCTGATTTTTGGAGGCTTCTAATTTCAAGTTTTACAATGTAGCACAATTTTGAATGTTTTATTCTGAATAAGTGTCTAATTCTAATGTATGTAATATTCAATGATAGTTTATGAAGTCAAAATTTTGTCGTTGGGTCACATATTTATCGGTGAAGGGGAAGGGGTTTGAAAAATCAACATTTTATTATATATTCGTAAAAATAAGCATTTAGTAGGTTTTGAGCGGATAATACCCTCTTCAACAATTTATGGCTCTCTCAATATCAATTAAAAGAATGTTGTTCTTACTCAATTGAAATCCTCCTGAACCGAAAATAGTTTTAATTAAAATATTCTAAATTGTTTGGTTTCAATTCCAAACGTACAAAATTGTCTGGCATTTAAATTCTTCAGAATGGTGGAATATCAAATTGAAAAGTTGATAGTTGCAAAATCTTCAGTTAAAAAGATTTGTAACCACAAAATTCTCAATTGAATGCCTCCAGAATGAATTTAAGAGGATAAAAAATGATGAAAATAATTTGTCAAATTTGAACCTCAAAAATGAGAACATCGTACAGCTAGGCATTGAAAATTAAATTATTTCTTATCTGAAAGTGTTCCAAAATATTGAGTATTTTAAGCTCAATTAAAAAAAAAAACAATTTTGAATTGAAAGGCTTAGAATTGTGATATTTAAAAAATTGAAGTCATAGCGTGTGTTTTTGTATTCCTTTCTTTTGATTTTTAATTTTCAATGTAGTATCTGAAAATTGTCAAAAATTAAAGATTTGAAATTAAAAATTCTAAAATTCAAAAATTGTGTTATTCACAATCAAAATAGATGGCAATTCAATTTTCTGAAATTGTCACCTTAATAATTGAATAATTTCTTCAATTTTGAATGGTTACCGTTTTACAGTTCTGAATTTTCACGTTCAATGATATATTTTCAATTTTTCCCTCTTATAAGTTTTAATTTTGCAATCAAAACTTGAAACGGTTGAATTTTAAAAAGTATAATTAACACTTTGAAAATTTTTAATTTTTTAATCATTCAAATTTCCTTCAAATAACTGAAATTTCAAACTTGAAGTTTAAGGATTCCAAAATTAATATCACGATTCTTGAGAGTTAACAAATTTTTCAGTTTGAAATAATGTTCCAACTCACTTAACTTGTGACGTTTCTTAGTAGATATGTTTCCATTTGATGTTTCCCATCAAAAATTACTTTATTTTGAACGTTTTTCCATAATAATTCAATTTCAAAAGTTTATGAATTAAAATTTTTCATTTTCTACGGTGGAAATGAAGGTCAATTTATTTGTTGATCAAAAAAATTTGTCCGATCAATCTTGATGTTAAAATATAATTTTTTATGTAATAAAAATTCAAAATTCTAGAATTTCAATTTGTCAAATTTTATTCGCTACGAATAGAAAATCATTTAAATTCCTAAGTTCTCAATTTTAAATCATTTAGTTTTGAACGCTCTTAATTAAAAACAATACAATTTCAATTCCCTTGAATTCTAAATCATCTTATTTTCAAAATTCTAATCTAAAACTGTTCAATTTTGAACGTTTTGAAATTGTCCTATTTTCGAAATTTCAATCTGAAATCATTCAGTTTCGAGAAACCAAAATAGATGGTAGTAGAGAAATAAAAGGCTTCTAGTTTCCATTTTACATCAATAAAAGTTTACTTAGTCGCTGAATTAAAAGTTTTTAATTTCGACATCGGATGCTTTGAGTTTCTGAGAAATCTGATTCTTTGCATGCTTTGGTTTTGTAGTTGAGCATCTAATATTTAAAAGGAGATATTTTTCAAGTTTAAAAGTCTTCGGTTTTCGCTTATTGCAGTGTCTTGGAAAAATGTTTGCTAATTAGAAAAGGCCCAGTAAATTGTTTCTGTTTTAAGACGCAACAATAATATTTTTTATTTTTATATTATTTATTATATATTTATTATATATTATAATATTTTATATTATATTTTTTATTATTTTATTCTTTATTTAAAAAGTCTGTTTCGGTTAGGATAGGATACTGAAAATGTTATCAAATTAATTATCTGAATTCTTAAAGATCAACTCTATAATTAGAATTCTCCATATCACATTTTGACATTTGACAGTACAATTTGCATTTGATGACGAATAACACAATGGACCATTCAAAATTTGAGAAATTGAATTTACAATAAATTTGTTTTATTAATAAGTAATTGTTTTATTAATTAAGTATAATTAAGTATAATTTCATAATTTAATTTAATTTCATAGTTTCATTTTATAATTAAGTATAAGTAAATTGTTTTATTAATTAATAAGCAAGAGCTGGAAGAGAGAATGTCTGTACCGAAATCTCCGTACACACAGCCAAATTTTTTAGTACACATAGACACTGTCTATTATTACATTCTCATCAGAGAATGTATTAGATTTGTGTAAAATTTGACCCGCCCCCCGTTTTTATCAAATGTCCACGTTTTGAGACCCCCTAAACCTCAAAAACATGTTTTTACGAATGTGTCTGTCTGTGGGTGTGTGTGTGTGTCTGTAGATTTTTAGTTTGTGAGCCGATTCGATTAGCGTTTGGTATACTCTTTCAGTGTCCTAAAATAAAGGTCAAGTTCGTTAGCCAGCCATTTTGAACGAAAATTCAAAAAGTTAGAACATTTTGAAAATTTTTGAGACCACTTTTTTCAAATTTTTGAATTCTATGTACGGCTATTCATAGTACACAAAAATTCGACCACTTTATCTCCATGACTTTTTTTGATAAAAAAAGAATTGTGAGAGTTATAGCATTTACAAATTTCAAAATAACAAACTATAATGAAAATTTGAAGCCAAACAATGCACGATATGAAAAAAGTCAAGATGAGAAAAACGTTTCTTCTTGAAAGCCCTATACGATTGTCATAACAACTTTTTGAATTTTCTTGAAAAATCGAAAATTCAAATTTTGAGGCAAATAACGCGGAATACGAGAGAAAGTTAGGATACCAAAATTGTTGCTTTTACGAGGACCTGCAAATTT
>JAUMHM010086709.1:0-10801 GCA_032362435.1 Melikaiella ostensackeni
CTTACCACAAACGCGGCAATTAAATCAGTCTCATTACATAATTGTCACACCTCGTATACAGGTATATCAAATAATGGAGAGATAAAAAAAGGATTACTGAAACTTTATAATAACTCCAGAAGCCTTTGAGAAACATCTTTGCTACGCGAATATTTTCTTAAAACTTAAAAGTTTTATTATACACTAAATTTCATCATAAATATGCACAGAAGTCCAAACCAGCATTTCGAAGAAATCGAACTCATGACATGGTAGATATTCGGAATTTCATTAAAAATACTTTATCAATTTTCAATATTTTTTAAACCATGTACAACAAATAATTTTAAAATAATACAAAATATTTCTGTCATCTTTCAATAACACAGGGAGAGATCATAAAGCATTTCACATAACGAACACATTCTTCAGAGGTAAATAGTTTTATTCTATTCTAAATTTTATCGCAAATATGGGCAAAACTCGGACAGGGTAATTTTAAAAAGTATCATGATCACGACTTTGGTGAATATTGAGAATTCTGTTGAAAGCAAGTTCATAAAATTTATTTATTTTTGAAGCCTCGTACATTGCGTAATGTAAGAGTAATAAAAAAGATTACTCAAACATTTCAATAACTCTGGAAAATACTACATATCATTTCTGCGAACACGTGCATTTTCTTGAGGTAAATAATTTTATTGTATACTACATTTTTTTGTGAAGATTCACAGACACGGATACGGCAATTTTTAATATTATCAAACTCATGACTTTGGTAGAGAGTGGGAGTTTTTTTAAGTAATGGTAAATGAATTTTTCATGCTTTGAAATGTCGTACATGAAATAGGCAATGAGATAGAGGCTGATATATATACAGGAAAATCTTGTAGAACATTCAGTTCTAACATTGCAGCCACCAAATATTACGAAAATCAGTTCCCTCCAGCTGGAGAAAATGAGGGCGATTGATATCTTGATCTTTGCTTCAACTGTCTTGTTCAACCCTTTTGGTAAATATATAGATAATTTCATGTATGTTTTTAATTTCATCCTGATTAAAGTATATATATATATATTATTTTTCTATTCGAAAACGTACAAATTGAAAACCCTTTTTCAGTGATATGTACGAAAACTTACGCCTCTTCTTAAATGGTGCTTTAAAATGTAAGGCAGAGGAGACAGATTTTTTTTAAAAGTCTCTCACTATGAGAGATCACGTAATATAGAAAGATCAACTAGATAATGTCTTATGAACTTCAAAGCTCCGAATACGCAAATTTACCAAAGACTTCAGTATCGGAATAATTTTGCTCCCTGTTTAATATATTTAGCAAAATAATTGAAGATTAAAAATATATGTGTATGCGAACGGATGTCTATGATTTTTTTTGGTGGCAGCGACCGTAAAAAAAAGTATTCCCACAATGTTCCCTTTCACTAATGTTTAGAATTATTATTCAAAATTTGAATACAGGCACACGTCTCTGTTAGTTTATTCTAAGAAATAGATTGAATGTGAAGTATATTTTGTATTAAGCCATTATTTTTTTAAATAATAAGATTATTGTTAATGAGAAATCTCCATTTGAATCATATACATGAAACTAAAATCCGCCGTTATTGAGATGCAGTAATAGGTACAGAGTTTCTGTTGATCCGCAGTAATACATACGAACATACTTTTTATCTAAATTATAAATATTTTTTTATATTGCTTTTTGTTTTGGTAATCTTTTTATGTACAAATTGCGTCCTACTTTAGGGTAAAAAAACTTCGCGCGAATTTTGAGCGCACCTACGGTGCGCGTAATGTGTCTCGCGCTTCGCGCTCTACCTGTTATGTGCCTCGCCCTACGTGCTCGGTTCTGGATAATCGTTTAATTTATTTTCATGCTTAAACATTAAGTGAATATAGATATAACTTTCTTGGAACTCCTTCGGGTGTGAGGAATACATTCTCATCATGACACTCGCGCTTTACGCTCGACATTGCTTGAGCTTAGTTTAAATCTTAAAAAATCAACCTTTCACATTATATTTTGATTCTCAGCTGAAGAATTGTAAGACAGAGCGAAAAAGAACTAAACAAAATGCACCCAAATCGAATACTTTCCAGCACGAATTTGCAGTATGTGAGAAACCACGAGAGAATTTTTATTTTGTACAAAATTGCTAAAAATATATGCTTTGAATTAGTAATAAGAAACTTAGCAAGTTTTGAAACAGACGCAACTTGGCCTGTCTTTTTGGACCACAAACAGACAGAGTTACACATTGCAATTTTAGCTTCACTCTTTACATTCTCACTTCTTGTAATAGCTTGTACATTGCCGATAATCTTTCTACCCTCGTTTAAACGTCTGGATATCTCTGCATCTATCGTTCCGTCAGTAGTAAATAAACTTCCAAGATACACAAGCTTCACTTAAAACACCAAAACGTTTTTTATTAAAAAATTGTTCAACGAGTCATCTGTAAAAATCTCTACATTATACATTCAACCTTTGAATAGTTTTTAAACGTTTTATGTATAGAAAAAAATGTATGCAGCCTTTTTTAAAAGAGTAAAATTCAATTTTATTTTTACAAAAATATGTACTTATTTAAGAACTAAACCTTTAGGGGAGCAGTTACTATATTTAAAGAAAAACATTTCGTAAGAATTTGATTTAATTTTCTGTTTGACGGAATAATATAGACATTAAGCTTTTAAAACCTTAGAGAACATATTTTTTTATATATATAAATCTCTCCAAGATTTCAAATTTGCATCTAAACTATCATCAATCATCAGGAATATACGAGTACTTTCTGTAAGGGAACGTTGAGCTCAACATCTTTTAGTTTAAGAATAGTTGAGGCTCACCGTACTGTCTATTTTTCGTTGTTATATTTTGGATTTGTTTCGTTAGTCGTGCTGAGGGAGGTTTTCGGAGTTCGCAGGATATCAATATGAGTTTAGAGATATAGCTTGGAACTTTCTGAAGATGACTTGTGTAATTATTTTTAATTTTTAAATATCTTGGCTGTTTTACATACAAACGCTTTGGATTCGTTTGGTTAAAAGTGCTGTGATGCCATACCACTTCTTAAAAATCTTGGCACTATTCATAAAATGCCACATTTTTGAGGTCATCGACAAAAGTAATTCGATACAGAAAAGTCAAATGACTCAAAATTGATCATTGTAACAAGGTGAATCGTAGAGACACGAAATGTTCACATGAAATCTGTTTTCAAGTTCCTTGGGAATCTTACGAACATGAACCATGCCATTAATATCAGCGATTTTCGGCGAATGACTGGAGCTATCCTCAACAAGTATCGACCTTGCATACACACAACTGAGGCGATCGTAGAATTAGTCCAAACAATGTTACGGAAATCACGTAAGCCCTACGTTGTCTTGGCCAGAGTTCAAATTGACAACTTACATACCAGGAATGCCAGATGGATTCATCTAAATGAACACCAAGTACCTCATTCTTAGGCTAGATATGAATTCGACAGGGAGCGAATGAAAGACTTGCAGTTGGACAAACTTTTCAATGAATCGGGTTTGATCAGAGTGCGAGTGAATTCTCGTTTCAGAAATGCAACGAAATATCAGATCTGGATAATGTATATTGAAGATAACTTGGTTCAAGCACCATCAGCACGAGCATCATCAGCCAGCAGTAAAGTATTCAAGCAGATCTATGATTGATAATATGACGCATGCGGGTCGAAGACAACAGAGGAATAATGCACCAAAACTCGTCTTGATTTACCAAACTGATTCCCATTGTTGTTTTTACTGACCCTAGCGCCGTCCGATATTGCCTTAGATGGCTGGATAACTTCCCTATATTGCCTTGATAGTCCATATCATATACTGGTGTTGCCATAACTGGCTGAATCACTTCCCAATATTGCCTTCATTAGGTGGATCATACGTTAATCTTGCCTTAATCGGCTAAATAATACAAGGAAAATGACATCATTGCCCTGATCATTATCTGATCATGCCTCGGCTGGCTGGATAATACTCCGATATTGCCCTGATTAGACGAATCCCACACTACACTAAACTTACCTTAACTAGTTCAATAATACTGCGATATTGCTTTGATTAGCAGGATCGTGCAACGATATCGTCTAGACATTGTCTTGGTTAACTGGATTATATGCTAAGCTTGCCATAACTGAATGGACAGAGGGCATGATCCCTGAGCTTGGCACCAAACAGTCTTCGAGTGTCGCTAGAACTCTTCTAGCTTTCCTGCAAACCAACATTTGATCCAACACCAACAAAAACCTATCCTTCTATCGACCGTTAGGCATGGGTATCATTGACCTGGCGGTCTTGAGCTATAAATTATCAAAGGGACGGGGAGTTGGGCATGAAGCCTGAGTGGAATGCCAAACAGTCCTTGAATGTCGCTAGAGCTCCTCTATCATTCGCGAAAAGCGACCTTTAATGCAAGAGGAACATAAACCTATCCTTCTATCGACTATTATGCATGATTTCATCGATCCAGGGGTCCTAAACTACAAAATATCAAAGGGACAGAGAGTTGGCATGATCCCTAAACGTGACGCCAACCTATCATCGAGCAGGGGGCCCTCAACTAGAAAGTATCAAAGCGACGGGAAGTAAGACATGATCCCTAAGCACAGCACCAAACAGTCCTCAAGTGTCGCTAGAACTCCTCTGCTATTGCTAAAAACCGATATTTTGATGAAGAGTGTCGGTAAAGCTCCTCTCGTGTGCACAAAAAGCGACCTACGGTGCAACACCGACGAAAAACTACATCCCTCGACCTTTAATCATGAATATTAGCGAACGAGGGGTCCTAAGCTACAAAATATCAAAGAGACAGAGAGTTGGGCATGATTACTAAACAGGTCGCCAAATTGTCCCGGAGAATCGGTGTAGCTCCTCTCCGTGCGAATATTGTATTGGGAATGTGTTCCTTAAGGCTGACTGAGCACTAAGTAAATCGGTTTTCTTTTAAATCTAAAATCAAAAGAAATTTAACAATCTCTTTAAAGAGAGATATTTCGACATTTTTCTAATGTATGTAAGTAGGCTCCTGTATGTGTATTATACTGTAAACGAAGCCGAGCAAGATGTGCGATGTAAATACATTACCGAGCGCGAAGCGCGAGATCAGGCAGACAGATCCGACAGACGCACGCCTTAGGCACGCTCAAACTTGCGAGCCTCGCGCGAACCGAGTGATGAGAATGTGCTCGCACAGTAAGCAGCTTTTTCAGAAATGACGGTAAATCTGTCAGGTATAACAAGTGAATGCGGATATTTCACTCAGACCAAACCAAAATTTGTTATCTAACAACAAAGTTTAAACTTTTTTCTCTAACTTTTCAGTGATGCAATTTACTTTTAAGACTTTCAAATCCATTAAAACGGGTCATAAATCAATGTAATAACTAGTTTTTATTATTAAAAATGGTCCATACCTTATGATAACAAAAATCTACATTCATACGAAATTAAGCTGATTAATTTTATGTATTCCTACTGGAAATAGTTCATATGGCCCTGATTGTTGACTTTGGAGTCATTCCGCCATATGTCCAAGGCCATTCTAGGCAATCACCAAAGTTCGAATTGTATGGGACTTTCAGTGTCTGAATTGAACGTTCCATTTCTTCTAATAACTTGTTTTGAATAATAATATTAAATATTTTAGTGTCAAGACTTAAAATAGTTTAAATCGAATATTTAGTATAACGGTTTAAATTAATAGATTAAAAGAAAAAGATAGAAAATAATATTCGAATCTCGACCATTTCACAGGAAATGATACCTACTCAACACCGTAAGACGGGGCTAAGAAGAAAATATTTCTAGATTTTTCTCAATAAATTACATGACGGGATTATACTATAATCAGAAATTCATAATTTAAATATATAATTTCAGACCCTGCTTTTGCACATCGTTAAGTTGAAATATTTAATTTAGCTATAAGTAACTAGTTATTTCAATGCAAACTGAGTTCGTCTTTACTCCTCAGGGTGGGGCTAAGGCATCCACTTTCAATAAATAGGCAAAATCCGCTATTTTGTAATACTGAATGGCTAAATATCATAATTTATAAGTTTTTGTTTTCATTTCAAAGTAAATTAAACTAATATGGTGAGTAAGAACTGAAAAATATGTACATGTTCTTATTAAAAGCATAACCCAATTTGTTGCTTTACATCATAACCTTATAAGTTCAAGAACACAAAATAAGAAAATAATTTAGGAAATTCTACCTGTTTGGACTCCGAAAATCGTATTTTTTGAATTCTCAACGGATTATTTAAAGGAACGGGGCGATCTTACATTTCACACTGGGCTTCGATGGTGCTCAACTCAAAAGGTCTGCCGCCTCTCGGTTTTTTTTCTCTTCTCAGTACTGTCATATATCACGATCATTTTGAGACTATAATAAATAAAACCTTTGAAATCGTTTTTGAAAAAACTCAATTTTTAATTTTACCGTAGGGACTACTAAGTATACGTTTGTAGAAATAACACTGAAGTGGTGAATAATTGGCATAAATCATTTACTTCAGCACTTAAAAGAGGCTGTATATGTTAACATTTTGCTTCAACCAAATCCCTTCAAAATCTTTGAAAATGGGTGATGACGGTTAAAAAAATTTAGTATTTTGAGAATTGCTCCCTTCTGGTGCTTCCTAATGCTAAGGTATGCTTCACGGCAATTGGTGGACATAAAATCACATGGAAAACTAAAAAAAATCTAGCATTACACCTTCCATAGTTTAGGAGATATAACTGTCGAAATTCATTTTCTTACCAACAAATTTGTCTACAAAATTTTTTATTATATTTTTCCCAAAATGACTTAGTTGATCTGCATTACAGTTGAATTTTGTCAGAAAATTTCTTAAAGTAGAGTGAATTTCCTTAGAACGTGAAAAATACAATGCTCAAGCTCTAATAGGACTGCAGATATGGTATTCCGAATCAGATCTGTTTATATGGAAGTTATATAAACGTTCGGTTTCTTTCGAAATTCCTTGCTTCAGTTCCATTCGAAATGAAAAAATGTACTCAAAAGAATAAAAAAAAAGCAGAAGCTAGAAATTTCAAATGAAATTTAGCGCCTACATGAGTTCCATAAAAAAAGGTCTCATTCAGAAGGCCATAACTGCCGTTGTACTAGAGCTAGAGCATTGTATGTTTTTAGAATTTCAGGAGATTCAATCCACTTTAACATATTTCCTGACAACTTACAGCTGTGATGCATGTAAACGGAGTTATTCTAGGGAAACTACTGAATTTTTTCAACTTCTATCTCCTATATTTAATCATTTCGACGGGATTTGTTTATCGCAAATGTTTAAGATACAAATCCTCTTCTCAGGTGCTAAAATGAAGAATTCATGCCCATCGATCACCACTCAACTGTTATTTCTACAAAACTATACTTAATAACCCGCAAAAAAATCAAAAATTGAGTTTTTTTCAAAAACGGCTTCAACGATTTTTTTCATTTTGGTCTCAAGATAATCGTGAGGTATCACAGTAATGGGAACAAAAAAAGCCGCAGGTAGCAGACTTTTGGTTGAGTTCCATCCAAGCCTATTGTGATTCGGTATATAATTTCTGACCATGTCCGATTTTCCCCTACAAAAATACGGAAAATGACATCCTTATACAGGGCATCCCACCACCTATACATCCCCTTGTACTATGTGATAGTGGACAAAAAATAAAGTAAAAAGTCCTGTAACAAAATTTTGTACGAAGCTTAGTTTAGGCACAAGAAAAGTTCAAAGTTGGGCCTAATCAACCAATGAGGAGCGAGCTTTAGGAAAGACTTGTACGTGTCTCAAGCGTTAAGATAGTGTTTGTCTTTTGGCGACACACTTCAGCTTCCGTATTAGGTAATTACTCGTCGAGTCATTGCACTTCCATTGATTATACAAAACACAAATTTCAAACCTCCAAATCTTTTTGAAGGCCGAATCCTTCTCGCAAACATTTATTACCAGAATTAGAATAACAAATCACCTTTTCTGCCAACTGAAGTCACTCTTTTCGATTCCTCACAGAGTTCCTGTTACATAACTTGTAAAAAAAATGACAAGAAAACTGAAAATTTGGGAAACCAAGCAAACATTCTTCCTTGAAAATTTGTTAAAAAGATTTAAATAACAAATCACCTAATCTAACAATAAAAGTCACTCTTTTCTCTTCCTCGCAGAGTCCCTGTTATATAAATTGTAACAAAAATGACAGAGAACGGAACATTCGCTAAACCCAGCACAAGTTTTTTATTAATATTTGAATGAAGATCATAATAACAAATCACCTTTTCTAACAACAAAAGTCACTCTTTTCGAGTCCTCGCAGAGTTTCTATTACATAACTTGAAACAAAACTGACAAAAAGTGAACATTGCCGAAACCCAGCAAACATTCTTTCTTGAAACTCGTTAGCAAGATGAAAATAACAAAACACCTTCTTTAGCAACAAAGACACCTTTTTCGACTCCTCACAGAGCTCCTGTTATATATCTTGAAACAAAACTGACAAAAAATGAACATTCGCGAAGCCAAGCAAAGATTTTTACTTAAAAATTTGTTAGAAAGATTAAAATAACAAATGACCTTTTCTCACAAAAAAGTCGCTCTTTTCGATTCAACTTTGCTCGCTATGTTTGAAACAATGAGATTTGACTGATGAAGTAGCTAGAAGTGGGTCAGTTCAAGGCATTTCATCATTTCAGTACAATTTTTACTGGCGCAGTTAGTCGAACCTCTTTTACCTACTGAATTATAGTGATTATCTTCAAGGAAAATTTAACTGATTTTTAGTGAAATACCACTCATGGGCAATTCAATTTGTACTAAATTAATGCAGTTCTCCGAACACTAAGATTCTTTTGCTAGTTTTGTTGTAATAAATTTAACAGAACCTCTGTAAAAACAGACAAGTATAACTTCTGATCGCTGAAAAAGTGTTGTGTTATTTCAAGCTTATTAATAAATTTCCAAGTAATAAGTAAGCGGGTTTTTCCGAATTTCAATTTAGGAATGTTGGAGAGCGTTATGTTATCTTGGGTTTGTTAATAATTTACAAGAAAGCAAGTTCGCTAGATTTCAAGAGTATCAAGCTTTTTGTTAGTTTTTTTTACAAGTAATGTAACAGGAACTCTACCAGGAATCAAAAAGAGTGATTGTTTTGGTAGAAAAGGTGTTTTGTTATTTCAATCATGCTAACAAATTTTGAAAAAAGAATGTTTGCTTGGTTTCGCGAATTTTCAGTTTTTTTGTTAGTTTTGTTACAAGTTTTGTAACAGAAACTTTACGAAAAATCAAAAAGTGTGTACAAGTGTATGTACAAATGTTCGCTAAAGCTCGCTCCTCATTGGTTGATTAGGCCCAACTTTCAACCTTTTTTGTGCCCAAACTAAAATACGTACAAAATTTTGTTAGAGGACTTTTTCTTTGTTTATTTTTTAGTGCACTATCACATAGTACAAGGGGTTGTATATGTGGTGGGGCATCCTGTATAAATGTTATTCTCATCAAAGCCTTCTAACCAAACTGAACCAAACAATCTCCAAAAAAAATTTGACATTTGTTTCACAGGAAAGAATGAAAAATCTTTTGGATTTTCACTCAGAGAAGGAGAACTGACACGAAAGTAAAAGTAAAAATTTTTCAAAAATACATAATATATTCGTACATATTTTGAAATCGATGCAATATATTGAAAAATGTTGCAGCATATTTTCTGTAGAGCTTTCAAACCGGAACAAATTTTGTCTGTAAAAATGCTTCATTTTCAGGAAATCAGTTGCCGTTTTATAACAAAATGGCAATTTGAATAAATAAAATTATAACCATGCGGAATGGTTAATCGTAAGAATCAAAATGAACGCAAATCGGAGTTCAAAAAAATTAAAATCATTGCAAATACTAATTCGGAAAAATAATGATTATGCCCAATCGTATTTCGGAAAAGTAAACATTAAAATAAATGGTAATTCGGAAAAATAGATTATGAAAAACAGTCATTCAGCTTCTTCAGTTGAAGATGTGAAAAAAAATCTGTCGGTTTTTCTTGAAATCCTCAGTACATTTGTGTAATTTTTACATTCTCATCAGAGAATGTATTAGATATGTGTAAAATTTGACCCCCCCCCCCCGTTTTTGTCAAATGTCCACGTTTTGAGACCCCCTGAACTCGGAAAACATGTTTTTACGAATGTGTCTGGCTGTGTGTCTGTAGATTTTTAGTTTGTGAGCACGATAACTTTCGAAAGAACTGATCGATTGGATTGGCCTCTGGTATACTCTTTTAGTGTCCTAAAATGAAGGCCAAGTTCGTTAGCTAGCCATTTTGGACAAAAATTCAAAAAGTGGGAGCATTTAAAAAATGTTTGAGACTACTTTTTTTTTCAAATTCACAAATTCCATGTACGGATATTAATAGTACTCAGAAAATCGAACAATTTATCATTATGACTTTTTTCGCTAAAAAGAAAATTGTGAGAGTTATAGCATTTCCAAAATTAAAAAAAAAAGAAAATAAGAATTTTAAGCCAAACAATGCATGATATGAAAAAAAGTCAAGAAAAAAAAACACGTTTCTTTTTGGAAGCCCTACAAGAATGTCATAGCAACTTTTTGAATTTTTTTGAAAAATCGAAAATTAAAATTTTGAGCTAATTAACGCAGAATACAAAAGAAAGTTGAGATATCAAAACTGTTGCTTTTACGAAGACCTGTAAACTTGCCTCTAAATATTTTCTGGTAGAAGGCATAGTTTGTATTTTAAGTATAG
>JAUMHM010086710.1:0-10800 GCA_032362435.1 Melikaiella ostensackeni
GTTGTATAAGCCAAAAGGTTTAATAAAACTGCTTAAAAAAAATAAGGCTCATTACTTTTCAATCGAACCCTGTAGACTGTTTTTTTAAATACTGGAAATGGGGTCGAATGTGACCATATTCGTAATCAGCACATAAAAATACATCAACATAGGAGATTTTGAAAATATGGGATATATGCGCTTTTCGAAACTCCACTGCAATTCTTTCACAAATAATATACGATTTATCTCTCAGTTTTATTTAGGCAAATTACTTTTTACTATTTTTCATTGATTTTCAATGGTTGCATGCAAATGAGTCAATAATTGACCGAGATATCCAATTCAGGTAAAAAAAACATTTTTCGATGTAAGATTGACGTGGTTCTACTTGGCTATGAATAAGAGATTCAAATCTATATCTACCTTTGTTGCTCTGACTATCATCAGGCGCACTTTAAAAAAAATCATCCCGATACGTCAATCCTGTCCAAAGTTATAGTGAAACATAAACAAAAACGTTAATGAAAAATCAGTTTTCGATGTAACATTTATGAGGTTCTACTTGGCTGTGATGGACAAACGCAAATCTTTATATGCCTATGTCACTCCTGCTATCATTACCTGCTTTTTAAAAAAAATTCATCATGGATAACATGAAAACAAACTACAAACATATAAGTATTCTTTTTGCTGCGCGTATTCGACTAAAAAGGCAAAAATCGTTATTCTGTAACACTGAATGGTAAAATATCGTAAGTTATAAATTTCTGTTGTTATCTTAAAGTAAATCAAACTAACATGATTAGTAAAAACTAAAAAATACGTACTTATTTTCATGAAAAGCATAACCTACTATGTTGCTTCACATCATAACCTTATAAAAATAAGAACACAAAATAAGAGAATAATTTAGGAAATTCTGCCTGTTTGGACTTTGAGAATGGCATTTTTGAAATTCTCAACCGATTATTTAAAGTAACGGGATGATCGCACATTCGGTATGTAAGTTCTGAACATGTCTGACTCTTCCCCGTAAGTTCGGACCTTTTTATGAAAATCGTCCTACAGCAAGAAACGAATATCTTATCATGAATAATTTTTTTAAGATGATATACTATATGGTGGGTGACATAATTATCCAAAAGAAATTGCAAGTAAAGTTTTTCAAGCGTTTTTCAAACAAATAAACCAAAACACAGAAAATGATAATCTTACATAAATATTATTTGTACCAAAGCTTCCTAACGAAACAGAACAAAACAATATCTAAAAAAAAATTTGAGACTTATTTTACAGAAAACAATTTAAAATCTTCCGGATTTTCATTCAGAGAAAGAGGAATCAAATTAAAAAATATGAAATTATGAGTGGCCCGGATTCCCCAGCGTGTCCCGATTAGCAACGTCTTACGGTATCGTAAATTCAGGTATTTTAAAAATCTCACATAGTAGAATTGCAGCTTTTGAAAGAATAATCATTCCATAATTCTTATTTTTTCAATCAAAATAGTAAAATATTATTTATATCCTTGTATATAAGAAAACCACAAAATTCAAAGAAGATAAGGAAACATTAACGACAAAATTACATACCAGCATAAAGATAAGATTTTTCTTGTAAGACTCAGTGTAAACAGTTTCATCGTTATCTTCAACTGAAAGTGTGAATCCCAATATAAGAGACGGTATCACAAGAAATTGAGCCAGCCACAGGAGACAGTATACAAATTCCTAAATTTTCAGAAAAAACAATATGAGTCAATGTAAATCATTGATAAATTTAGTATAACACGTCAAAAATTAGATCGCGAAATTATTCCGTAGTTTTTTCGCCCATACATAAAAAATGCATCCTACTTACAAAACCAGTAAACACATTTTTCCAAGATTTTAAATAAAGATCAGTGACACCACATGAATGCAGGATAAATATAATTCCCGAAATACAGATTCCCGAAGCGGCAACTGCATTCAGGTAAGTAACAAAAATATCGACATAGCCATCTGAATAACTGACTAGCCTGCAAACCATGACAACAACAATGTCCTGCACCTGAAATGAAAATATTTTTTAAGTTTTTGGAAATTAATTTATCTCATGTTTTATCTAGTAAATAAATATACATTGTACAATAGGGTGAAGTGAAAATGCTGAAATCAATCGAATCATTTGAGCCGAGTGGCATCCGAAAGAACGATTTTTTGTACACAAAGTCAAAGTTTTTTAACGGTGAACAGCAATAAAAAATTAGAAATTAAAAAAATTTTGTAAAAGTTCACATTTTTTCAAATGTATAAAAACGGATGTTTTTTTTAATTTAGGTAATCACAAATCAAAGAAGAACGCCATCATATTATTGTTATGCAAAAAAATATCGTTTTTAAAACGTGGAAATCGTTTAAGGAAGGCAAAACTCACGATTTGAGTGGGATGTTTCTTCGATTCAAACTGAAAAAATTTCATGTTCGGCATGTACAACTTAAAAAAGTGCTATTAACGACATTCAAAATACACATATTTATTATACTTTTTCAGAAATTTTAGCTCAAACAACAATCTTTTTGTATTTTTTTTGTTCTTCCCTACTTAAAACTTTACTTAGAAAAAATTCGTCATAATATTTCAGCCTATAGGTAAAATGTTGAATTTTTCAATTCAAAACGTCTCTGCTGTCATATAATCAGAATTTGAGATCTAGCCCCCTTCTTATGAACTTGAAAGTTATCAAATTGGTCTTACTTTTCAAAAAAAAAAAATTTCCTTACAAGACAAACGTGCCCATAACTTTTATCAATTCCCAAAATTACAGACTGGTGCATTAATTATTTCAAAAATAAGATGGAGGAATTTAAATTTTTATCGTTGTTGATATTGAAAATTGCTCATTACCCCAACTTACTTTTAAAATAATGGGTCAGTAATTTTGGGAAAAGCGATTAAAGATACAAAGCGGCATGGTATATTAGGTAAGGAAATTTTTTTATTTTGGAAAATAGGACCAATTTCATAACTTTTAATTTTTCAAATTGGCACTAGAACTCTGATTGTGATTATCCGACATCAGACATGCCCTTAACTGATTACAAAAAAAATGTATTACTTCTTTCGGATGCCAAACGACAACTTTTTTTGATCGATTTACATGATTAGATAATTTCAGCAATTTCATTGTACAATGCAAAGATTTAAAAAAATTCTTACTATTTGTGCTACTTTCAGCTTTCCTGTGAGTCGCGTTTTATATGGAGTGCCAAATCCTAGATTGACCGGTATTGTGTAGGTGATTATACCTGATGTTGTCGATTCAGAATTTACATTCTGATGGGGCACATTTATATTTACTGATTCTGCCCCAGTGGCACCCGGCGTTGTAGACTTTCCTGTTCCCATATCTTTGCTTTCTTGAGTATCAGTTTTGCTCATTTTAATCAGTTATCTGTAAAATATTTAAATTATAATATTAAAGAAATATTTTAGGAAAATATATTAAAATTGATTCAAACAAACGTGAACTTTATACATTTTTTAGCAAAATTGTCCAATTTAGATAAATTAAACTGCTCATTCAAATAATTGTATGTCTCAATGCAAAAGATAAAATAAGGGTATTAAAGGGTACCTATGTCGCAAAGTTTGGTGATAGTTCTGAAGTTCTTCTGTTTATAAATATGAATGTATAACATGAGCTACTGAACTGAATGGGATTCCAGGTTGAATCCATTATTAAGTTCTTATGCCAATCAATAAATTCAGTTCAATAATAAAAAGAGAACACCTAAGAGTTCGTTGTGAAAATAATCAACTTTATACATTTGGCTAAATATATAATTCAAACGAACTTTTAATCTCTAAATACAATTTTATTAATTGTTTACAAAGGTTCTACTAATTTTCACTAACCTTGTAGCAACATATTTGGCTTCGAACTCGAATCTAAATCGTGTCAATTGAGTTATATTTAATAAAATAGTCATTTATACACTCGAATTAAATTTAAATAAGATATTCGTAATAAGAATCTAAATTTCAGCATAAACTTTTATAAATTGGTATCTAACTATAGTAGTTTTCGCAACCAGGAGGTAAAAAGCGCCATGATTTGAATGCGCACTAAGTTAACAATATGATCTACGAAAATCGGTTTATCATTAACTGAAAAAGTTGTAAAGACAACGTCTGTCAAACGCATATTGTAATTGAAAAGTAGATCGCCTAATTATCGAACGCACAATTGAAATATGGGATACTTATTACTTACGTCGGAAAAATTATATTATTAAACTTGTAAATCTTGTAATTAACACTCCAGCGTAAGATACGTGTTGATAAGTATATGCAGATTTCAATAAAGAGTATTATATTATTTTGCTTCAATTCTCCTTTGAAATTTCACTAATAAAAGTTGCGTGAAAGCAGCAACGTTTTTAAACGTTTCTTTGCGTACTATCGCACGTACTGCGACACGAACTCCAGCCGGTAGACAACATCGCTATTATTGAGTTTGTCAATCCGGTTTCTGCGCGTCAAATTTAACATATACTTTAACGCATGCGCTAGAATATACCCACGTGAAACACACAAATTCACGAAGGGTATTCTGAAATGAACTAGAGGAGGCCGGGGCGGGATGAAAATAGGTATTACTTTCAGTGAAATATCTGCAATCTGTAGTTTTTTTTAACATAAGTGGCTCTTTACCTTCTGTGAACCTTCATGTACCAATTTTATGAAAGACGAAGTGTTCAAAAAATATTAGTTACGATAAAAATATAAAAATTATAACTTGTGCACATGTCTCATCTCACCCCATGCTCCAGGGCGAGATGAGACACGCTGTCTATTTATTACTTTCTGTTAATAGAAGATTATTTTTCTTCTTTTTTGTACCAATAACAAAATTATTTATAGTCTTCTGCAAATAAAAATCAGTACCATCAGTATAATTTGAAGTGACTGAATCAGAATCATTAAGATGAATTTTCCAAAAAAACGTCTTTATAGAAACCTGCTGTTGAATTAACTTTTATTTTAAATTTTCCATTAAAAGTATATTTCTACAATTTCTTAAAAATAATTTACAAAATTTTTTCCAAATTACACACCTAAAAAAAAATATAACTTTTCGCTGAAAAAAATAGAATATTTTCTGCAAAATTTGAAGAAATAATTTTAAATATAAATTTTAGAAGTTTTCTGAAACTTGCCAGTGTCAATAAAAATGAAAATTTCGCCTTGAAGGTGCTGAAAAAACAACTCTGAAATAGAACCAATTGCAGCTGCTCCGGACACGAGAATTTCTCTGTAAAACATATTTTACAGCAACAGCCATAGACTCTTCTGACCAAGACTGTCAGTTTGTCTTCTGCAGTTGCGAAAAAAAACTTCTGTGCCATCTCCATAAAGAGGTTAAGCAAGGTTAGGAAAGCGTCTAATCTCGCCCCATAAAGCCGGCTCATTCCGCCCCAAAATCACAAGTTTTATTAAAACTTCAATACTACCCGTTTTTAATAATTAATTCTGTACAAATGCGTTAGTACATTAAAGTTTGATAATTCAACTTCACGACAAACCTTAGACTGAGAATATTATCTGTTCTTTTCCATAACTTCTTTCTGTTTTGAAATACCACAGAATTACAGGATTCAGGTGTTGAAATTTCAATCGTTTTTATTTTTAAATTATTTACTTTAATTCTTCCTTTTCTGCTCTCGATAGAAATATCGTTATTTCTGTTATTCCTGAAAAGAACAATAACAAAAACTACATATTTAGAGAGAAAATCCAGTACCACATTTGACCCCGTATGCTCATCTCGCCTCGGTCTCCCCTAAATTAACTTTGAATGTTTCAGATTATTGATATAGAATAGGATAGCGTAGGGCAAGATGGACATAGTTACCTTTTTCACGTCAGTATTTGAAATCTGCAATTCATTGCTTGAAAGTAGTGCGCTTGCTTCATTTCGCCCCATGCCTGGGGCGGGATGGGCTACGTACTGGGGCAGGAATGAGCCATTTATTGAAATGAGTTAATATATATTATTTATAAGTGAAGGAAATATAAAATAAGAGTATTACATATAATGAAAAAATATACGTTACACACATTTTGCTAAGGTTTCATGAAACATTCAAAGTATTGGACTTTAAAATGATGCAGTTTTCAACCCTAACCTCTACCGTATAACCGACTCTGCAGATAATGAATAGAAAAACGATTCATAGATACATACCTCTCAATGATTGTATCAAAAATAAATATATCAATTTTCTAACTTCCCCGTATACATTGTCGCAATAAAAATTTAATTCTACTGGAAAAAACTTCCAAACACGCTAGACTCATCTACTACATAATGCTACATTTCATTTGTAGAAGTTTTAAGCAGTTTTTTATCTACATACTTGCCCTATTTGTCAACCAGAAAAACGTTTTTCTTATTTTTATATCCTCTCATAAGTTTCTCCCCTAGCGGAAGTTTCGGATAGGAATTCATTCCGAATTATTCCGAAATCTGCATCCGCATCAATCCGAACTGATCCAAAACAATCCGAAAAAAGTTCTCAATTTCGTTCGATCGAAATCGGTCAAAAATTGATCCGACTCAATCCGATCTTCCAATTCGAATGAATCCAAACCAATGCGAACCAAATTATACCTGGATACCAAAGGATACCTGGCTCTCACCCACGAGGCTCGGGTTCGATTCCTGGTATCGGAACCAGGTCACCCATCTCACGGTTGTGAAGCGTGGCCATGGGTGTGATTTACCGCGGTTCTACTGGGAAATGGGTTTCGCATGGAGAAAGAATTAGATCCTGTTTTCATATACGAGCTTTTGTTTAGAAATCCCTACTCTATTCTATTCTTACATGTGATTTCCTGCCATCTAATCTGATCTTGTTTCTAACCTCGAAAATGAATGAAAAGTCGCTTTATGAAATCTAACCGTATCTTGGTTTATGCGCCAAGTGGATAAACGTAAGATCGCACAATATATGCCGTCGCTGTCTAACATTATCAAAAATAATCTTTTTTTCATCTCTCTACTCTTATGTTCCATAGATTTCTTCTTTTTATTTCAATTTTCCTGGTAATTCAATAAGATTCGGCAATCACTTATCTTTCTTCTATATTTCGTATACAATCCTTATTTCTAATCGAAGAATAAAACTCTTTAATTAAAATCCAAACTTCTAGTACAATTTTCCAAATAGGCTAATGGCTTCTTTCGTCTACAAACTTACCCTTCTTGATTTCGAAATTTAATTTGAATGGGTTATCGCCTTTATTTTATGTGTAGCTTATATCCCTTTGAGGGTATTTGCAGAACAAAGAGATATTTAGACTGCTCTTATACTCTTATACAATAACGCTTCTTCTGAATCTATTTCAATAATTTTATTTATACAACCCACAATAAAACATAGATTATAAGTTTATGATTTAATCCTCTGATGATTAAGGATTTACGATTCTTCAAGAGAACCCTATGACAGGTGAAAAGGAGAGGTCTCGGGGACGCTTCTCGAAATGTTTAATAGAGACCTGAGTCGAGACACTCTCGGACTACAGGTGTGCGGGCTTCCCTCTCTAGAGAGAAACGAGGATAGCAACTAAAGAAAAAGAGAGAGAATTTCTCAAGACCGGTTCCGACCGTTTCCCAGAGTGTTTCCCTGAAAAGGGACCTTATCGCAGGTTCATAAATATTTTTATAAAGGAGAAGATATTTTCTCTATCTGACATTTGTACTTAACCGCTTCCTTAACCAGATGAGGGAGTAGATTCTCGTCTGCTTATAAGAAGCTAGGTCCCAATGACCAATCGTAAATTATAGAATCCATCTTCTTGGACCAGGGCACAAGGTGAACCTTGCTCTGCTCGTCTGTTAGGATAATATAATTTTCAGATCGAGTTTAATATCTCGTCATAAATTGACAAGAGTCACAAGTCGAAAATGGAAATAATATTACTTAATTGATTCACCTTGAGGAAATCTAAGTGTTAAAATCTCATTTAGCAGAATCAAAGAATCTCTTAAGAAAGATGGGCCTTTTGTAAACCGGATTGGAAGATAAATCTTTGTCCGCTCCTGAAGGAATCTTTCCTTTTCGGAGAAATATTAATGCGTCAGGATCTTATCCCTGAAACGTTACTATTTTCCACCCTGGAGAGATGTATGGGACTAAGAAGAAGGATGAATCCCTCTACTACTCCCAAGGTACTCCCCAAGAGATCAGCGTGTTTGCTCCGCAAGATCTCGAATGCCCGTTTTGAGCCGCGCGACCCATTTTATGGAACGCCTTACACTTTCGCCTCCCACTATCCGCGAGCTTGCTATAGTGGGAGGCTGCGGAGTCTGCATTCTTACTCTAGCTCCTAAGTGGTGCAAACCTTCAGCATACTTTCTGAGAGGTACAGCGTTTCACCTAGCTATAGGCTCTTATCTGTAAACCGCTGGTTACAATATATATACTACCTGAGAAGTGTACCCCCTCCTCAGTGGAAAATCATAAAATTTTATTAGATCTTGGAAAGGGGTAGGGGTGCGACCTACGTTATTTCTGTAAGCTCAAGTGAGGGGTAAGCGCTCTGGGCCCAGTGGTGGGGATATTCTTCCCAGGTAGCAGAACGCGAGTTTGGAATCGCCCGACGCGAACACAGTGATCCTAGATTTGAAACGAGACACACTCGCACACAATTAAACCTCTATGTCCGTGTGAAAGAAGTAGGAGAACGTAGCACATGACTGTGGTTGCGCGCGCAACCGGCTTCTCCTCTTCTGAATCCGAAAACTCGAAGATTCACGATTGCCGGTCTGAAAACTTCGGAACACTTCGGCGGTCTTCTATTTATATCTCGATCCGCATGTGAAAGAAATTGAAGAAATTGGCGATTTTAATGTTTCGCGCGATTCTTAATTTTTTATACGCGTCGATTTTGAGGTTATGTTTTTTCAGGTATATATGAATGTTAATATTATAATTATAAAATATTATATCAATATTAATTGAATTATTGAATTTAATGAAATAAATTTATTCACGATTTAAATTTTTCGCGCCATTCTTATGTGGCATGCGCGTTGATTTTCATGTTATGTTTTTTCAGGTGCAGAATATCAATTTAATGGAATTGATTAATTAAATTTTGAGGTTAGAACATAAATCCAAGACCCATAAATGGATAAAAAAATTTATCATCCAGTTTGGCAGTTTATTATATAGGTTCACTTTGTGAAATTATTTACCAACTTGAAATTGTTTCCATTTGATGGAAATTCTCTAGTTTCAATTATATGCTGTCTTTTAAAGGAAATAAGACGACATGTATTTTACCGCTAATAACGTGTATTATCAAAAAATTGTCCAAGTATTTCTTCAGAGTGTGATATTTTGTAAACTACACTTTCTCATTCTAATAGAACTTTTGCGGCGGATTTTGAAAAAGGACAAAAAGTTCTATCAGAATAAATAATCATATTAGATTTATTTTTCGTTTGTGAGAGGCAAGGGGACTCACGTTAAAAAAGCAGCCCGTTTTATTTTTTAATTCTGAAACTTCTTTGTAGGTCGTTTTCGGTAATTTTTTTATGCCTTTCAGGCTTTTTCCACGGAGCCAATACATTATTTATATATATACGGCTCGAAATTGTTGTTTTTCTTTAATTACATAACCTTCCTTCCAATTTAGTAATTTAAATATTCGAAGCTTGTAATTTATGAATGGCTTCTACTTAAATACAATCAATGTTATACATTCAGCTTCAGGGATTGGATTTACAAATTGTCTTTTCATTCAGGATATTTCCTTTGAAAATTTTATTAAAAATAAATATTTTATGAAATTTTATGAAATAGCTACTAAAATAAAAAATTACAACATATATAATTTAACAAATTTAAACTCAAAATGACAATGTTACAATTTATGACAATTTACAACCATACAATTAAAAAAGTTTAATTATACTAAGAATGTTGGAAATGAAATAATTTATAATATAACCAAACACACGCTGGATGCGCTCGTAATTTGCAGTATTCATATAAAGAATTATTAGTAAGTATTTAAATTTAAGAAAACGATAAGGTGTATTATCAAAAAATTATCTACATTTCTTTAAAGTATTTTTTTGAAACTATTAATATAAATATTTATAGATAGATAACACAGATAGATTTATAATATAGATTTTTATATTTTTCTTTTTTTTCTTATCCTGATAGTTTAGTTTAAAAAATACCACACTCTAAAGAAATGCTTGGACAATTTTTTTATAATACACGATATTGTCGGTAAAATACATCTCGTCTTATTTCCTTTAAAAGACAACATATGATTGAAACTAAAGAATTTCCATCAAATGGTAACAATCTCAAGTTGGTAGATAATTTTTCAGAGTGAACCTATATAATAAACTGCCAAACTGGATGATGAATTTTTTTATTAATCTATGGGTGTTGGATTTATGTTCTAACCTCATAATTTAATTAATATTAATTTAATCAATTAATTTAATTGATTATCTATAATATTTATTAATTATATTATAATATAATATAATATAATTATAATATTAACATTAATATTTATATATAATTCAAAAAATTGGTCAAACAACCACCGCAGGGTTCCCCCTGGGAGCGACTGCCATCCATGAAAATGACACCGGCTCCCAGTAGAACCGCGGTAAACGACACCCATGGCCACGCCTCACAACCGTGAGATGAGCGGCCTTAGGGTACGGTGAAATCACGATGAAGGGCCGGCGAAACCATCGTGAGTCCTAAGGACACGAAGCGACCCAAGAATGAC
>JAUMHM010086711.1:0-10799 GCA_032362435.1 Melikaiella ostensackeni
GACGGAAGGGTTGGTCTGGCCAAGCTCGCAGGTACCTGACCAGAAATGCAAGTCTGTATTTGAGAGTATTTTAAACTCTTAATTATTTCCCTGGAAATATTTGATATTCTACGACACTTGTCGTTTACTTTACAAATTATAGGCTTTTTCATAACGAAGATTAGTTTCAACTTGAAACTTTTCACGATAAAAATTTTCATAAGCAGGTGATTAAACATTTCTTAATTTTCATAATGAAAATGAAAATTTCAAAATGTAAAATTTTCACGCCCACATCTCTAATGATGATGGGTTTTAAGTTTGAAGGGACTCCAGCGCATTGGTATATAACTATATAAGTATAATAACTATTTCTCTTTACCTGCGGTAGTCTTGAAATCTTTGTGAAATCTTCTTAATATCTTTGTGAAAAATTTTAAAATCATTGTAAATTTCCTTGAAATCTTTGTGAAATCTGTCAATCTTCGATATTTTTTCCAATACTTCTAAGATCTTTGACATTTTTGTGAAATCTTTGAAAGCTTTGTGAAACCTTCTGAATTCTTTGAAAACTTTTGAAATTTTTAAATATCTTTGTAAAATCTTCGTGAATTCTCTTGAAATATTCTCAAATCTCTTGAAATCTTTTTAATATCTTTGTGAAAATTTTGAAATCTTTGTAAATTTCTTTGAAATCTGTGAATCTTTGATATTTTTTCAAATACTTTTCAGATCTTTGAAATTTTTGTGAAATATTTGAAATCTTTGTAAAGTCTTCTGAAATTTTTTAAATATCATTGTGAATTCTTTGAATCTTTTATATTTTTACATTCTCATCAGAGAAGATATGTATTAGATTTGTGTTGCTTGCCCTATTACAGTGCTTGTATTATACTTTACCAAAACTGTCTTTTTGTTCCGGGCTTTGCAGTTTGCACCCAGCATTAAAATCGTCAATTCAATGTATTTTAGAAATTGAAGCCTTAAAAGATGAGTCTGAAGTTCGCAACGTTTACAAAAAACGAAAAAAAAAAATAAATAAAATTTTTGAAATTTTTTTCAAAAATTGTATTTTTTGTTTTTGTTTTGTTTTTTGAAAACCTTAGGGATAGATTAAGGAAGCGTTCTACATGTGCTAGATAAATGAGGAATTAGAATTGCAAAAATATTGTAATTTCAAATTGATTTGTTATTTTGTAAAACGCGAAAATATTCTAGCATCTACCTGACCGATTTTTGAGAAAACAGCGAGGAGCTGTTATTACTCCCAGAACAACGATTTTACCTATAGTGGAAGGTAGTACGAAGAAGACAGCAGCTAGGTATGGTCGAAAAGTAATTAGCTATATATACCGTTCCCCCACTCCGCCGCCACTTACCGCATCTATGTATATAATATGTTTGGTACTGCTGTAAACAGGTGGATGCGATTTATGTTGTGCGACAGGATTGTTTCAGTCATCGCTCCATGGTTGCAAAGTGAGAGCTTTGAGGTCAGGTTAACAACTTTGTAAGATAGTTCTAAACAACTTCCTGAAGACTTTTTTTCACGAGAACTCGAAAACTACCAGTACTTATTTTTAGCAAGTTTAGAAAAGTATCGCAAATTCAGAACTTCACACTATTTTCTGCAGCGTAGGGCCTCTTATTCAGCGGTGTGAACCAAGATTCGACACTCCAGGCATTAACAATGTCGATAAAACAGTTTATGGCAGTTCTAAAAAGTTATAGCACTCTACAGAAGAAGCAAATAGTTGATATACTCTGTTTTAGGCAATACGTCTTGAGACAATTTTCTTTGAGACAGTCGACATAAAGACTACATATTTTATATTAAAATTAATAAGCCGATTTTTTTTCAATTTCTTGAAATTTTGAGTTACAGTATCTGAAAATTACTAAATTGTAACAGAATTTTCTGGACCAAGTGACCACGGCTTTATGTAACTGTTATTTCTGAAATTTATGTTTCTGTTTAGTAATATTTAGAAACGGTTACTGCATGAAGTCACACGTTTCTAAAAATTCCTACAGAAGTTTCTAACAGTGTAGGTGAATTATTGATGTTAGAGTTTGGTTCTATTTCTTCTTCATCAGCGTTAGGTGGAGGTGCTGCTTCAATGAGGTTTCCACTTCTTGCAGATGGGGCTCGGTTTTCATCTGGATGTGATCAAAGACTAGTCACTAAATTCCAAGGTGCACCTAACAAGTAAATCGACCATCCCGAAACAGAATGTAATGCGTAACAATGAATTATTGTATCCGCTATGAGTTTTACGCCTCTAACTATTATCACAATTTCAATAACACCTGCGCTAGCTGTTCCAAAATTGGTGAATATCGTCCAAATTTTTCCGCATGCAGTTCGCGAGATTTCATCCTAAATTTCTTCGAATAACACATTAAAAACCGAAATTCCTTGACTATTTAAAGGTTTTCCTATCACTCCCCCTAGCTAAGGTATTTGAAGACCACAGGCTTTCCAGCGTGAAACATCATGTGATGTCATAAATTATCTAAATGGGTCTGTGAATATATTCCACTAATGGCAATAGGCGAAGAATTTGTGTATTCCCACGTAGGCATGGTTTTAGGCATCATCACATTAGTTGTTGGTCCTTAAATAGGGTTTGGTAACATTTTGACCATTTCTCACCAAAGAAATATATTAAGGGAAGGAATATCCTACAATTTGTTTAAGTGCCCGTACTTGAAATGATGTGAATCCGTGCAGTTGAAAAATGTTTGATTTCCTTTGAAAAGTGAAAGCTGCATATAGCATTCCATGAATCCATTAATTCAGCATTTTTGTAGTCACACGTGATGAAGGTGACGGGTTCCAGTAGGTGAGTAGTTTTTCCTCTGAGTTTAGTTATCAGAATATTACTAGTATTTAATGTGTAAAGTTACAGCAATGTAATCTTCAGTATAAACATAAATCAGGTTCCGGGGTCTTTGCTTATAGGGCACGCGAAAGTCACAGTTCTTGAATCAACTATTTTTTGGGGCACAAACGGTAAAATATTTTAGATGTACGAACTTTGAATCATGGTAAAAACATGATGATCTGGAAGCCGATTTCCCATTTTTTGTAAAGATCGTCAAAAAGCTCTCGTGCATTGTCATTCTGTCGATGAAATATCATGTTTGCTAATACGATGCAGTTTTAATTGCAATTTCAATATAATAAAGATTGTAGATACTGACTGAAAGAACCATGCTTACATGTCTGTTCCTCGGTTTGGTAACAATACGGAAACCTCTATCATTATAAGGAATTTGATGTGATATGTGTCATCAAAATCGATTATAATCATAGAAAATTAGTAGCTTCGATCAAAATTTAAAAATATATGACGTTTCCAGAATCTTCAAATTGATTTAATCTTCGCAAGTCGTCTGAGAACGTGAAAAAACTATGAGTGGAACTTGAAATAAGAACTCTGAAGCCTCTTAAAAAAGAGGACCGAATGAAATTTTTTTTAAAAGAAAATTTCCCCATTAAATTTGTAGGGCTGGTGGAGCAAAAACCTCTCTTAACGTTAGTATTAATCTTGTCACGTTCTCATGGCCTATTTTGAAATGAATAAAAATAGATGTTTCATTTTGCGTGGATGCCCCTCTTTTTAATTTTTATTAAGACCTTAGGGGACAGCTTCTATTTGTATTTTATGAACGTCAAATCAACTCTTTTCTCATTTAGACATGGAAGTATACCTGTATTTGACTAAGATCAAATGAAGGGGACCGAAATTTATTGCTAATCTAACCAATAAAAAACGTATCATAAATTGTAAAGGGGTGACTGAAGCGTGATATTGTCAAGGGTGAATGTTATCCCTCGAGAACCAATCACAACGCTCCAAGTTCAAGAGGGTCACCCACGCAACCTTTCTGAATAATTTATATGTATTAGAAGTTTGTGCGCGAGATCACCACTATTATATAAAACTGTTATTTCGGGAGTCGCAAGTCAGTCTTAGTGTGTAATCCACCTCGATCAGTCGACTACGGACTTTCCGTGGGCCCGTCAACACTCTCAAGTACTCAGCCCAGTCGTCAGTTCGCAGCTCAGTCCGCCATCCGTCGGTTATAATTTTAATCATGGAAGTAGTTATCGCAGCTAATACAATTTCTACTAATAAAAAGCTTGTTGTCCCAACCAACCTTCTTCCCAGTGTGTAATCAGTTATTTGTATCAATTGAATATTTACAAACTCAATATGTAATTTAGATTGTACAGGTTTCTCGGTAAGAAAGAGTTGACTAAGACCCATAAAATGTCGATAAAACTGTCATTTCAATGCCTTCAAAGGCGTACCAATTGCAGTTTTGTCCGAAAAGCTATTGAATGCGCTGTACTGTAATAAGCTCGTATCGTTTCAGTCATTTTTAATGCTCGTAAGCTTTGAGGCATTAATGCCTTTAAGTTTATGCCATTCAGTGCCATTTAATGCTGTTCGGTGAACTGCCAAATTGTCTGCCATGCAATGTCTTTCACGAAACAAATATCGAACAGAATCAATGCTATTCAATATTGTTAACAAAATATTGAATAGAGTGAATGCCAGTCAGTGCAATTTAATTCTGCTTCGGACAAAAATGCAATTGGTATGCATTTGAAGGCATTAAAATTTTCATAATTTTTAATGCCACTCAATGCATCCCAACTTACTCCTTCTTACCAATTTGTCACATCTCCCTATCTCCAATAGAGAAACGGTTGTAATGTTCAGTGTATTGGGACCACAATCCGTGAATGGATTAGTTCGCGAGTTTCATCGATTGACTCTCGATGAATAGGAACCATCTACCTGTAATTTGAACACAAATTGAAGAGTTATATGAACTGAATACTACTTTTATATATTTTTACATTCTCATCAGAGAAGGTATTAGATTTGTGTGAAATTTGACCCCCCTCCCCCCGTTTTTGTTGAATGTCCACGTTTTGAGACCCTCTGAACCCGAAAAACAGGTTTTTACCGAGGGGCTATTCACCCACGAATTTAACAATTTTAACGTTTGAAATCTTCATAAATCTCTTATATGTACCGCAAGATAGTAAGAAATAAAGAAAAATAAGATTTGATAAGCATCAGTTAACTAGAGAGTTTATTAGAATTAGAAATCAGATTTTAAGCAAGGAAATCCCTATTTAACCTACGGAGTAGCCCGGTACAGTGAAAATAACGACAAATAAGAGTGAATAAGAGGCAATAAGACCGATAATCCGGGCGAAGCTCGAAATCTTGTGCGACGACTTTCATGCATGCGCCAGCGCACAATCACAATCCCATTCTGGACTCAAAACGAATGGTTTTTTCGTGGGTGACCCTTCATAATTTTTTCTTTCGGTTTGCAACGACTATTATTGTTTCTTAGTATATAAACGAGTACAAAAATCTTTTGATCGTTTCAAAAATATTGTTAGAAACATTGCTTTATTTTTATTTACTGAATTCACGATACTTATATTGACTCTTTCTTTAGGTAATTGAACGTATTAATTATTTAAATTTTCAAATTTCTGCATTTTTAAATATACTTTTTATAAAAGTTTCGAGCACTTCAAATGATTTTTGAGATTGAAAGCTTAGCCTCGAGTAGCGCGGATAACAATGAATAGCGAGAACCGTTGCTCTCTTTAAGAGAAGAATAGCGCAAAAGAAAGATACACAAGTTAAAAAACCTTAAGTAACTTATCAGAGTCTTCATTTAACAAACTATTACTATTTTAGACACGGAAATCATTTGAAATCATTAACTAGCTTACTAAATCTTTGAGAAACGTGAAAACTTATTCGTAAGAGAATAGCTCCTCGGTTTTTACTAATGTGTCTGTCTTTGCGTCTGTATGTCTGTAGGTATGCATGTATGCATGTATGTATGTCTGTCTGTCTGTGAGCACGATAACTTTTGGAGAAATCAATCTATTGGATTGGCCTTTGGTACACTCTTTTAGTGTCGAGAACTGAAGGTCAAGTTTGTCAGCCAGCCATTTTGGATAAAAATTCAAAAAGTTAGAGCATTTTCAAAATTTTCGAGACCATTATTTTCAGATTTAAGAATTATATGTACGGCCATGCAGAGTACTCGAAAAATGGAACAATTTATCCATATTACTTTTTTCGATGAAAAAAAAATTATCAAAGTTATAGCAATTACAAAATTCAAAAAAACAAACGAAAATGAAAATCTTAAGCCAAACAAAGCACGATATAAGAAAAGTCTAGAGAAGGAAAACGTTGCTTTTCAAATGCCCTACAAGACTGCCCTAAAAACTTTTTGAATTTTCTTGAAAAATCGAAAATTCAAATTTATTGTAAAAAAACTTTTAAAAAACGAAAGATTCAATTTTCCCGCCAAACAGAGTGAAATACGGGAAAAATATTTTCGAGCAGAATTATTTGTCTTAGAAAGACCTATAATTTTATATAGACCATTTTTTGATAGGACGAGTATTTTTCGTTTTAATCGTGAGAAATACTGTTCAAAAATCATAAATTCAATTTTCCCGCTGAAAAACGTGAGATGTAAAAAAATGTTGAGGAACATAAATGTTGATATTGAAAAGATCTGTAAATTTCATTCCGATCATTTTTTGATAGGTTAAGTAGATTTCGTTTTATTTGTGAAAAATACTGTTATAAACGAAAAATTCTATTTTCCAACCAAATAACGCGAGTATCTTAATGAAAATGTATAAAGAGTCTTAAGTAAGTTACTGACAAGACCAAGCGCGAAGCGCTAGGATCATAAACTCCGGAACGCGAAGCGCGACGACCAGATGAGAATCTATTCCTTAAGGCCAATAGAGCCTTAAGTGAATGAATTTCCTTTCACACTTGCAATAAAAAACAAATGTATGTAGTAATTTGTATATGGCGAACACATTACACTGAATTAGAAAATTGTCTTGCTAATTTTCCAAATACTAAATTTGTAGAGAGTACAACGCGTGCCCTTATGTACACTGGTGTCAGAAGAAAAGGTGGCTAACTTTAACCCATAATCCCATTCAGCATGTTTCTGAACAAACTGTTTCGAAAATTCGCCTATTACCTGGTGAGATCTTTCGAGCGACTCGTTCGATTAAGGGCGATAAGCGGTTGCTCTTAATCGTTTAATATTACAACTTTTTACTAATCTCTCATGCAAATTGACTAAAAAGTGAGTTCCTCGATCAATTGAGGCACATTTTGGCACCCCATATATGCAGATGAACCTTTTTTAAACGCTCTAGCTATACTGCTAGCTACTTAATTTGGCATAAATACGGCATTACAAAATTTAGTGAAATTATCTTGTACAGTCAAAATATATCCGTTTCTTAACGCAGTGGATGGTAGATGACCCACAACGTGCATAGAAATCTTTCCAAAAGCTATGCTGGGTGTGTCTTCAATTACCGTAGGGCTTTTAGCTTTAACCCTGATTAACTTATCTAATTGGCGTTGCAAACATAAACATTCCTGAATACACCTTTGTATATCGATCCTTGACGTATCCTGTGGTACGTTTTCGTTACACTCTTGTGTTCAACTACAGCTGAAGTATGAGCTTCTTATACTAAACTATTCCGTTACAAATTATGATCCTCGTTCTTGAATCTTTGAAAACTAATCCTGAAATAACTAATATTTCCTGCCAAGGCACATGATTAATTTCTGCAGTTTTTGCTATTATTATTATATTTTATTATTATTTGCTATTGTTATTATTTACGATTATTTTTTTATCATTTTGTTATCATAATATATTTTTTTCTATAATTTTTGTAGTTTTCCCCTAATTTTGACTTCAAGTTCTCAAATAGAAATACGCAACCAGAGAATCTCTTAAGCTGTATCAGATGTTGCGATATATTCAGCTTCTGTTGCGGATCTTGTAACCCACTTTTGACGTTGTAAACACCAACTAATAGCTCAATCAGCCATTTATGTGACATATCCTGTTGTTGAACAACGTGCATTCAAGCCACCAGCACAAGCAGCGTCAGAATATCCGATAAGGTTTTCTTGAGTTTTTCTGTGATTCCCCTATCTCTATTTTATTGCAGATATTGGAAAATTGCGCTTTGCTGCATTCCAGTGTTCTAGGCCAAGGTTGCTGAAAAATCGACTGGCTTCACTGACTGCATACATTATATCAGGGTGAGATACAAGACTAGCAAACATTAATATTGATCGAGATTCCTCTTCTGGATCTGCATTGCATTCAATTGAGATCTGAGATTAAGGTTTTTGCTCAAATACTTGATGAGGTACTTGTTGGAGTTGCCTTTCATTCTGCGCCTCATTGTATTCTAGTTGTCGATTTACTTTTTTTTGACTTGTCTCTTTCAAATATTTCCCTGACTCGAAAATCGCATAATTTTTGTCTGCGTTCCCAAATTTGAATTTGACTCCTTCACTGGAGGTGACATCCCGCGACACAAAATTTGTGTGGATTTCTAGATTAAGCACTCTGTGATTCGAGCTATTTTCTTCGTACCCAACTAGAATCATTGTCTGTGCCTTCTTGTTAAATTTAGTTTCAAATTGTTATGTTACGTGTACATACGAAATCGCTCCAAGTCGTTGAATATGACTTAAAGAACGTTTATTTTCAGGGAAATTTTTCGTGTAGGGTTCCATCATCATTTAGTTTGGTTAGTCGACGATCTAAAATGTAAAGAGCCGTGTTCACTGCTTGTGCCCAAAAAGTTTCTGGAAAAGTGTCGTTTAGCATGGTTCGAGCACTTTCGATGATTAATCGGTTTTCTCTTTGAGCTTGTCTATTTTATTCAGGTATGCGTGGAGCACTGATTTTATGAATGAATCCATTTTTCCTGCAATAATCATCAAACTGCAAATTATCACATTCTTCGCCATTGTCACTTCGCACCACTTTAACTTTGTTATCAGCTTACGTCTCAATGAAAGTATTTATTTTAATACATTTTTGAAAAACATCACTTTTATGTTTCATGAAACATAAAAATCGGTAAGCAGCACACTCATCTTTATAAAAAAAAGATAGTTTTCACCGTCAAGAGAAGTTACAGGCATTTCACCACATGCATCTGAACGATTGTACTCACCAGGATTTTTCGCAGGTTCGTGTTTATTAGCCTTGAATGATTTTCAATGCTTCTTGCCATACTGAAAAGTTTCACAAGAAAGACTAGCAAGATTCTGAATTCTCAGCCAATAGAGTTAGCTTGTAAAAATGAATTGTCACCAGTCTGGACTTAGGTATTGCTGCTAATTTGTTAAAAGTGGTGAATCATTTGTAATGCGAAGTCATGTGCGTTTGTGCAGCACTATTAGCAAGCCAATCATTGTCATAGCCTCTATATACCCCTTTAATAACAAAAAGAAGAAACAAAATTCTTATTTTTCTGGTTGAAATTTCCACAACTGAAAATTCTTCCGGTCGAATTTTTGAATTTGAAAATTCTTTAATTTGTTTATCTCGTACAATTGTCACTGTTCTGAAAAATTCTTCAAGAAAGATTAAGAAAGTGAAGCCTTATGTGACGTTGACAGATTTGATGAATAATATCTTAGGAAAAACCCCTTCTCATCAGATTATTCATTTATCCACGTACGCGTGGGCGCTGCTAAGATAGTATGATAGTTGGGTGCGTTACACGCACGTTTTTTTCCGGTTTTGCAATTCAATCAGCTTTCACTAAAATTTAGCGCATTGAGGTCCTCGCTCTCGTCCTTGCACAAGAAAGTAGATCCTCTAACCCTTGAAAATAAGAATCCTAAAGCTGAACAAGAAAAGATGCAGGTTAACCTGAAAGAACAAGCCGACAGAATCGAAGCGTTGGACAGGTCTTTCAAAAAAAGCAGCCTGCTTCTTTTTGATGTAATTCAAGAGGACAATGAAGACATTTTTTGGGCAGTTCGCAATAATTTCGAAATGCACCTGGACACTGAAATGCGCAATGACCAAGCTGAATCTGTTAAACGCCTAGCTTATAACAGATCTGTTAATCTTCGTCCTATCTTGATCCAGTTCTGCTTCTTAAGAGATAATAAACTTATATCGAGACGAATCAAAAAACCACGAGAGACAAGAGTTTCCATATCTCAGGACTACACTAAAAAAGTTCAGACAGAAATAAAAAGCCTGCTCCCGCTTCTAAAAAGGGGCCCGAGAAAGTGGTTTGAAGACATCTTTGAGCTACAACTCGGTGTTTGTCGATGATAAAAAATTCGGAGGTAGCGACACTTCGAAGCTAGATTTGGTTATACTTGCAGCTGAAGATCGCAGAGGACGAGTGCAACAAATCGAAGTAAGGTCAACGCCTACTAACGTTATCCTGAAAAGTGCTAAGAGCAAGGCTTCTGATTCTTTAGCTACATCAGTGACCGACGGTTCTTTAAATCGTTTTTCACAAATTGAGCCAGGCAAACAGCAGACCCGAAGCAGACGAATATGCAAAAAGAAATAAAATTATCAATCTATGGGCAACCCAACCACGATGAGCCCTGGTTTGACCTATATTGCCGGCAGGCCAAAAGTTTTTTATCCAGTTTCAAAAAAAAGCTAGTGACGCTGCTTCCTCTAATGAGACTATAAACTCCTATATCGTAGTTAAGAAGAGTTACCAAGCTCTGATCCCTGATAAAAAATCTAAATTTGAAAGTGTCGTCCTTGCCGATCTTCAAAACGTTAACGATGGCAATGCTTCTTGGGCGGCGTGAGTAAATTTAGAAGTTCGAAGAGAGGAGTCGCGTCAATGCTCTCCACTGAAGAGTGGGAAAATTTTTATCATTTGACACTTTTTCTGAGATGTTGGTCTCCAACTTCTTTCACTGATT
>JAUMHM010086712.1:0-10799 GCA_032362435.1 Melikaiella ostensackeni
TGTTTGCCCGCCAGTCTAGTATCATAACTTTTTGTTGCTGACAATTGTAGAAACATTATGAAATTTTAATTGATAATGTCCTTAACAAAAGGTAATGTCTTTTTAAAACCGTTTGTTAGTTAAACAAAATGTTTTTCGTCTTGTAAGCCCGACAAAATTTTTTTACTTTTTTGAAGTTTTTTTTATAGGGTCAAAATTTTTTCTTCAGTTTCATTTGATAAGCGCCTGAAATAAAACAAAAAACACACAAACATACTATTTTAGTAGACTTCACAGCCCAAAACGTTCTTAAAATAGGGGAAATAGAGTTATTTTTCTCGAAGATAGGGGAATAATAGAAAAATAAATTCTCTCAAATAATATTAATGTATGGGTACCATATTGGAATCAATATGAAACGCTTAAGATTTCAAGTCGAAATAAATTGCATTTTCAATAAAATAATTGAATTTGCAACCAAAAAACATTAATTTTCTGCCGAAAAAGATGAATTTTCAACCTACAAATATAAATATTTTCAACAAAATGGTGAAATTTTCGAATTGAAAGGATTAAACTTCAACCACAATCAGTTGAATAAAAAAAAATTGAATCCTCAAGCCAAAAAGACAGATTTGTTATAAGACAACTAAATTTCCAACCAAAAAGATGAATTTTCAACCAAGAGGGACGAATTTTCTAACCAAAAAAAAATAATTCTTAAAACAAAGTTGAATTTTCGAAAAAAAATCTGACATTTTAAGAAAATTATTAATTATATTAATTGAGAAAATTAAGAAAATTAAGAAAAACTTAAGAAAAAAAAATTAATGATCATCCAAACAGTCGCATTTCTAACAAATAGTTTAACTCTCAAGAGAAAGAAATTAATTTTCAAGAAAAAGTTAAAATTTTAACCAAATATTTTTAACATAGAAAGATGAATTTTAAAGCAAGTTGTTTAATTCTCAAACAAACAAAAATTTGACTTTATGCAGAAACAGCTGCATTTGGAAAAAATAGTTAAAATTTCAAGCCAAGAAGAAGAATCCTCTAGAAGACTGTAGAATTTTCTACTCAACCCGAAATAATAAATTTGCAGCAAAAAAGGTAATTTTCAACCAAATAGTGAATTTGTTTACCAAAATAATAGATCTTTTAACCAAAAAAGACGAATTTCCATCAAAGCAGTCAAATTTTTCAGCCAAAAAGACAAATGTTCTACAAAACAGTTGAATTTTCAAACAAGCAGCTGACTTTAAACTAGAAAGAATTAATTTCAAACGAAAATTGTTGGATTTTCTTATTGGGTTCAGTTCGCATCTAATCGATAAATGATAAAAAGAGGAAATTGGGGAAGTTTCTTAAAAAAAGGGAAAAAAGAGGAATTCTTTCAAAAAAGGGAAAAAGGGAAAGAGTGTTAAGTTTGTATTTAGATGCTTTACTTGTAAAATAAAATCACTAATTTTCATTTTTACAAGAATTTCAAAAAACTGTAATGCTATATATGTTATTCCTACGTTACAATTTGTCATAAAACCTATAAAACCGCCCCCTCCCTGGCAGTGTAACGTAGTTCATACAGCTTGTGTGGTTAGGAGAATTTTTTTTCCAGTAATAATAATGAGGCATTTTTACTTGTTTTTTAGAGGACACTTGGGTGACGCATGTTTTGCTGATTTAAAAAAAAATATTTTTCCCAATGTTATCGGTGTTTGAATTTTCACATTTAATTTGAAGAGAAAAATCACAAGCCTTTCTATTAAGCCTTTCTAATTCTTGATCTAATTCATAGTTTCGAATAATATAATATAATATAATAAATAAGATAACAAATATAATATGATATATAAAATAGGCAAAATATTATTAATAAAATTTCAATCATGAAATTAAAGTTTCAAGATTAATCTGAAAGTTTTATCGAAAAATCGAGAAAATAGGAACTTTGCCTATTTCCAATCTATCTGAAGAAGGTTAGATTACTAACATGTTCAAACGTATAAAATTGTAAACAAGAATGTATTCTGGAAATATATTTCAAAATTCAAGTTAGTTTTATCGATAAATTAACATTAAATCCGATTATCTTGCAAAGCTGATTTGGTCATTTTCAGGCTAAGGGCTTTCAATATTATATCGAACATTGAAAATGCTATAAAATCTAATTTTTTCAACCCGGGAGCCCCAAAATTGTGATTTAGGAGTTTCATTTTTTACCCTTTTTACGTTGGTGTCTTCCGCAAACCTCCGCGACTAATACTTCTTTCCAGGAGAATTTTCAATGGAATCGAATTTTGGCATATTTCTCGGAAACATTGAAAGAGATAGAAAAATTGTAGAAAAAAAGTTTAGACATTGTTAAAATTTCTACTAGAATAATCTGTTACTTTCATGATGTCCTGCATCTTTCATGAAAATAAATCCAAAATTCAATTTTCAGAGAGAAAAAAATTCTGGCCACAAAAAAGGTTTAGCCCGCATAAAGCATATGGAAAGTCTTATTTATGTAAGCACAATTTTTTTAAAAAAATTATGAAGAAAATAAAAAAGATGTGGCTGGAAACCCCCAGTTTTTTCGTTTTTTGAAAATATTTTTTTCAACTGTATCGTATACGATAAAATTGAGTATTTTAATGTTACATCACGCCCCATCGGTAAAATCAATTTCTTCGTGATCGTTACCCCGTGTTCGACATGCTTACGTTGCTGACATAGGCAATTACGAAGAAAAATATTTTTTAGCGGGTAAGTAGTAAAAATTTCGTCGTAATGATTTTTTCTCAAGTGTAGATAAGTTATTTTCACAATTTTATATTAACGTATTGTCGATCGACGACAGTTAGATCAAATGAAAAACGTTAAAATGACTCAAATATGAGGTTAGGTCGCCCTTGGTATACAGACACTCTTACCTCAATTTTTAGCCATTAAAATGTTTTTCGTTTGATCTAGTAGTCGTCGATCGACGATACATTAATATAAAATTGTGAAAATAATTTCTACACTCGAGAAAAAATCACAACGATGGCATTTTCACTACTTACGCCCTAAAAAAATCTTTTTTTCCGTAATTTCCTGTGTGAGCAATGTTAGCTTGCCGCCCACAAGGTAACGAGCACGACGAAAATGATTTTACCGACTGTGCGTGACATGATATTAAAATACTCAATATCATAACAGAAAAAAATGAGAAAATTCACCTTAATGACAAATAAATAACAAATTCGACAAAAAATAGGTACATATAAGTGTGTATTTCTACGAACCTCGACTTTTTATATTATCGAAGACTTCCTCCCTGTATTAATAATTTTGAACTTTTTTCAAATTTGCCGACGTATTTCTTATCAAAATTGTTTGTGATCCATTTTTTATAGATTCATAAAGTTTAAATCATGAAGTATACTAGATGTTCGAACGAAAAATTTAATAAATTAAATTACAAGTTATATTGTTCATGAAAGCAAGAAATAACACGAGCGCGCAGCGCACAATTGATTATGCTAGAAGTGATATAATAGTAAATCATTAAATTGTATAGAAATTGAAATTGAATAGTATATTATGCACCAAGGGGGAGAAGAGAGACTTTTTAGATGAGTGTATGTTTTCAGTACGAGTCACAGATGACCGCGCACGAGCCGGAGTTACCGTTGGAACACAGGCATGAATTCTGCGCATATGGAGGAATTTTAAAAAATTTATTTTAATTTTAATATGAAGTTAGGAAATTAAATTTTTTTTTGAAATTTTCGAAGTTCAGAGTACGCAAGAATTTTCAAAATTTTCAGGAATTTTCGGTAATTTATATTATTTTATGGTAAATTATGGTAATGTATAGTAAGTTATTGTAATTTATTGGTAATTTATGGTGAATTATCGCTTCAGGTAAGTCCAATCTGTCAAACAATTTGTCAGTGCCATCTACTGAATGTTTGAAATCTTCATTATTCACCTTTGACGTAACTTTTCACTCCCTAGGGACTGAAAAGTAGAACTTTAGCCCCGCTTCATAGACATTGAAAAGGACTGAAATTATGCATGTACTATAAAAAAATTGTATTTAAGATAAAGAATTCACATTTGTTTGTTGTATAATCTTATTGGTAGAAAAAATATTCCCAGGTTTTTTCAAAAATATTTTCCTTATCGTAAATATTACCAAATGAAAATTCAAATTTTCTAAGGTAAAACAATAAAACTGGTTGGAAATTTAATTCCACATTCTGAAGCGAATTTTGAACATTTTAATTTTAAAAAAATATAATTTATAAAAGTATATTTTTCTTCTTTACGAGTGGGAGAAGTTCTGAATTTAAAAAATATTGTGAGAAAGATATTAGCAGCTTTCAACAGTTAAATTATAAAACAGCTAATAATTGGGCTGACCCCACCCCCCTTAAATATCATTTAGCAAAAATAATATTCAAATTTGAAAATAATTCTAACAGTCCTGCTCTAAGACGAGCATCTTAACTATTTTCCAGCTAATTGAAAAATCAATAGGAGACATCTTGGAGGCGACACTCAAAAGATGATATATCTGGAGTGATGGAGGAATAGAGAAGATAGCGTAAGTTTCTTGCGGGGGGAAAAAATAGTCTCGAAAATTAGAGGGTGGAAAATGCTTAATTAAAGACGCGGCGGCACGCGTAGGTGCCCCTTCTCAAAGCACGTATAATATGCAAGACCAAGGTACTGTGTTTGCTTCTGAAATAACCGATGGTTGATTACCCGCGCTTCCACTCGGACGATTTTTGGGGTTGGCGCCAACAACCAACGCTGAATTTTATTCTTTTGGCGTAAAAAAAAAAAAACAAATCTCTGCAAAGAATGTCGGTGTGGAATTTATTTCGGATAATTCATTTTTTCATCTGCTACAGAAAGTGAAAAATAACTCTTGTCTAGGAGGGCTAAGTATGGATCCGGAAATCGTCGAAAGCGGATGAGATATTTTCCCAAAATTTATCGAAAACACTTACAATTAGAGAAAACTCAATTCCATCTCATTAATAATAGGAATGTAAGAAGTCAAGAAAAAATGGTAGAGCACAAATGAAACAGCGAAAAGTGTCTATTACAAAAATTCGACAAAAAAAGTATTGAAAGTCATGAAACTGGTACTTTATTCTACTTTTCAAAAATTTGATTCCTTGGGTTCCTTAAGGAATTGTGGACGAAACGTTTGACGCAGTAATTAGAACTTTATAGTAATTAGCCTTCAAAGCCAATAAAAGGAAGTTTTATCACACAATCAAAAAAAAATCATAATTTTTAGATAAGTTTATCTATAGGGAAAACCAGTACAGGGTGGATAGAAAAACTGTTGAAATCATAATATTGGTAAGTGATGAACAAGTGGAGAAAGTATTACATACCAAATTGAAGCTGGAATATTTAGTTAAAGATAGCAATACTATCCATGAATTATGTTAGCCATTTATCATATATTTTGTACTTTTTCAACACGTTGCAATTTAATTTAGATGGTACACTTGTGGTACGAAGTGAATATTCATCTTTGAAGCTTCTCCGATCAATTGTCGAAAGACATTGTATATAAACTCATGAAATAATCATCCAAAACTGTTATTCAAAAACATTTTTTCATTTATACAGTGATTAACTTTCAATGTGTTATAATAATTGTACGAGCTCCAAACTGCGTCGTATTTAAAATGTAACCATGACAGTCATTACTCTCAACTATTATAGACAAAAAAAGTACGAAGAATTTTATTTTGTTATTTTGGTAAAAGGCATAAGCTTGCCTATTTATTTACAAGTTGTTTCTTTGGTGACACTTACTTGTTTGTACACTCAACCTAATAACAAAAAAGTTACTTTGATACCCAAGCCTAACCTGTCAATAATTTATTCACCTCGTACCGGATGACACTTCTTATAAAAACACTAGCGTAAATACTGTACAGCGAAACCCCGCATTGCGGGGCAGCCTCCTTTCTGCGAGGGGCCTCTTAAGCTGAGCAGCAAAAATCTATTTAAGGGGCCATCCATAAATTACTTGAGACGATTTGACAATGCGTGATTTATTGCATTATAAGTTTTTAATACTGTTAAAAAAATTAACTTGAACGCTTCAAATTCCTGAAATTTTAAGTAAAAGTACTGCATCTTCAACAAAATAGATGAATTTTTATCCAAACAGATAAACTTTCAACTGAAAAGGTGAATTTTCAACACAGAAGATTAATTTTCAGCCAAACAAATGTAGTTTTAACTAAAAACATGAAATTTCGACCAGAAGAGATGAATTTTTAACAAAGAGTTGAATTTTCAACCAAGAAAAAAATTTTCGCCCAAATCGTTAAATTTTCAAGACAAAAGGCGAATTTTCAATAAAAAAAGTTGAATTTTCAACCAAAAAAGATTTTTCAGTCAAAAAAGAAAAAAAACATTTATATAAAGTATTTAATTTATAAGCCAAAAAGACGAAATTTCTATAAAAGAGTTATATTTTCAGCCCGAAAATGTGAATGATCAACGAAGAAGAATTATTTTCTACCCAAAAAGATAAATTTTCAACTAAATACATACATTTTTAACCAAAAAGATTAATTTTCGACTTAAAAAGACGAATTTTCAATAAAACAGTCGAATTTTCAACAAACAAAAGTTTTTCAGTCAATAAAGAAAAAAATTTCATGAGAAACGTTGAATTTTCAGACCTAAAATACGAATTTTCTATAAAACAGTTGAATTTTCAACCAAAAGAGAATGACTTTCTAACATAATTTTTTAAGCTTCAACAAAATAATCGAATTTTCAACCAAAAGAAATCTAACTTCCTACAGAACAGTTATATTTTCAGCCAAAAAGATGAATTTTAAACATCAGTGATAAATCTTCAATAAAACAAAAAAAAAAGATTTTTTAACAAACTAGTTCCACTTTTAACCAAGTAGTTGAATTTTCAACCAAAAAAGACGAGTTTCCAACAAAATAATCTAATTTTAAACCAAATAATTAAATTTCCAACTGCAAAAGATAAATTTTCATTGAAGAAGATAATTTTCTACTAAAAAAGATGGATTTTTAGCAGAATATATGAATATTGAACCAACTGGTTAAATTTTCATTGGAAAAGATTAATTTTCTACCAGAAAGACGAATTTTCAACAAAATATATGAATTTTAAACCGAATAGTTTAATTTGCAATTAAAATGGATACATTTTCAAAAAAATGAATTTTCATCCAAAGAAATAAATTTTCAACTTAAATGATAAATCTTCATCCAAAAAAAGATGAATTTTGCAATTGTTGCATTTTTAACTAAAAAGATTATTTCCACCAAAAAAGACGAATTTTCAACCAAGAAGATTATATTTCTACCAAAAGGACGAATCTTCAACAAGACACATGAATTTTTAATTAACGAGTTGAATTTTCTACTAAAAAGGATGGATTTTTAACAAGAAAAGAAGGAAATTTTCAACAAAACACTTGAATTTTCAACCAAAGAGATGAACTTTAAACTAGAATTCTGAATCTTTGACCAAAAAAAATAAATGTTCAATAAAGTACTTCAACTTTCAACCAAGTACTTGAATTTTCAAGCAAAAGAGATGAATTCACAGCGAAAAATGTAATAGTTGACATTTTACCAAGAACGATTTTGATTTTTAATAAGAAACAGTTAAATTCAACCAGAAAAAACGAATTTTCAACAAAATAGTTGAATCCTCAACCGAAACAGATTAATTTTTTACCAAACATTTGCATTTTAATCCGAAAAGGATGGAACTTCTTCCAACAGAGATGAATTTTTAAACTAGAATGAATAATTATATACCTACTATTGTATTATAATAAAAAAAAATATAATTGTACATTTTTCAACCAAAAAGAATAAACTTTTAAACAAAAATAGTTGGATTTTCATCTTGAGTTCCACTAATTCAGTTTGCATTTAAGTTGAAAATGATAAAAAAAGCAGAAGAGGGGAACTGGGAAAAGCGTTAAGTAAATAGGAATTTTAATACTTTATGGTTTGAAGAGTAATAATTTAAATGAACTTTGAAGTTCATTTTTAATACTTTAAAAATATTATTTTATTTTAGAAAACTGGAAATTTTCTCTTTTAAAACTAATGTTATTAAAGTTCTACGTTTATTTAATTAACAGACTTTGTATGTATGTTCGTTCTCTAAGTTTATAAAATCTTAGTAACATTTTTTTTGTGTGGTGAGGGGGGGGGGGGGTCGGAACAAATCTTACGGTACGTTGTTATTTCGAAAACAAATTTTTCAATTTTTCAATTCGAAAATAGGAAGTAAGTGGTGAAAAGATTGATTATAAAATTCGTTTTTAATACTGTTTTCATAAAAAAATACTAGAGAACATTTATTTTAAAATCCAGTCTCTTTCTCCCATGCTTCAGTTCGTACTGGTATTCACTTCGCGCTGCTTTTTCCCTTACATAAATTTGATATCTCCTGAAATTTGAGTGAATATTACAATTATTAATTCCAAGATCGATTAGAATTGAGATTTGATTTGCTTTGCATAAAAAACTCTCGAACTAATACAGTTTAATTATATGTGAAAAACGTGCACATAACATTATTTCTTCAGTTAGTTTCAAAATTGTTCAAACGACGCACAGTGCTTCAGGAATGGATTTTCGCGGACAAATTAAGCTTCAGGTCGCAATTCTCAATCGGTTAACTTTGATTTTCTTTCAAATGACTAAAGATGAAACTCCTGACGAAGGTAAGACTTCTCATTTTTTATTTTTTTCATCTAAAAAATATTATAATAATAAGCAATTTGGGAAAAGAGGAAAATCAAAGTTTTATTGTTTTAATGGACTAAAAAAACTGGAAATGGACTTGGAATTGTTAAAAACTCATTCTGAAATACTTACCCAATGTAGATAATTTGTTTCATAAACAAAATAAATATTTTTGAAAATATTCATAAACAAATTCCAAGATTTATAGATTCGTAGTGGCTAGCCTGCCGGCAACATTGTTCGTTGCCGACTGTTTTTTTCTTCCCGGGTGTGAAGTTCGGGAAAGCGTGTAGCGATGTGTTTTATGCACTTATTACAAATAAGGCCATGAAAATTGCAAAAAAAAAACAATTTTCAATGTCAAAACTTGAAAAAACCACGTTTTTAAAAACAAAAATGTTATGTTTACAACATTTTTTTTAATCGCATACAAGCGTAGAGGCACTTTTATGATACATCACACAAATTAATTTAGTCAAACCACTATCCCTTTCTAACATCTCGTGGGGTAGAGAAAGCATCCCTTTGACTGATGACACAAATAATGTTGGTCAAACCCCTACAAATTTTCAACATCTCGTGTGGGCGGGAAGGCATCCCTGTAAACGGTCACAGAAATAATTTTAGTGAAACCCCTAACCCTTTTTAACATTTCCTGGCTGGGCAAGGATGCACCCCAGTGTCTGGTCGCAGAAAGAGTATTGGTCAAACTTCTACCCATTTCCAACGTCTCGTGGGGGCGGGAAAGCACTTCCGTGACTGGTCACAGAAATGACGTTTGTCAAACCCCTACCCCTTCCCAACATGTCGTGTGTGCGGGAAGGCACCCGTGTGACTTGTCACAGAAATAATATCAGTCAAAACCCTACCCTCTCCCAACGTCTCGTGGAGGGGGTGGGAAGGCACCCCTGTGACTGGTCACATCCAATGTCTCTTGGAGGGAGCGGGAAAGCACACTTGCGACTGGTCACAGAAATAATATTGGTCAATTCAAATTGGTTTGAATTTTATGATTTTTGATCCTGTATCTTTGTAAAAAATTATTATTTTTAATTTTTAAAAACAAATTTCGTAAAAAAACCTCAAGATCTTCATTCTTTCCCGCAAAAATTTTACCAGTCATAATGATGAAGCATTATTCACGATTAAAAACTTCACAGGGATTATAATTTGTAATTTCAGTTATTAATTCTTATTGTGAAAAATAAAATGCATTAGGAGTAACCTTCAATATAAAGTCTTATGAGGAAAAAATAATTTTTTGTAAATATTAAAAAAAAAAATCAAAAATCGACATTTTTACGTGACCAGTAAATAATACCATAGGTATAAAAATGAAGCGTTTGTACGCGTATCTCATAAAAATTAAGTCATTCCGCTTTGTTCAAAAATTACGAAAAAAGTACGCATTTCCCTCTTTTTCTCTGGAGAAAGATGTATCGAAGCAAAGAGATATTGTTCAGAGAATTACAAAATTTAGTAATTGACTCTTAAACTTGATAAATGAACTCATGATATAATATGAAAATATTATGATTTAATAATTTGCATAGAGAAAAATTTTTGAAGCAATGTATGATCTTTTGAGTAATTATATAAAAGCTGCTTAAAAAACGGAGGATACCCTTGAAACACCAAAAAAATGTATACAAAAATATCCAAGTTTGTTGGAAAACTACTAAAAAATACGTTTTTACTGATTTTTTGTATGGCTGTTTAAGCAATTTTTAGATTATTTAACCAAATAATGACATTGTTCACGTTGATTACAAGACTACTAACAACTAAAAAGTATACCCTTATCGCAATTTGGAGAAAAAACAATTCTACAAACAAATTAAAATTAATTAGGTAGTTGAAAATTCACCAACTCATGATGATTTTTGCAAAAAAGTTTTTTAAATCCTATAATTCTGAAAGAGATAATTTTCTTGGGTATGTGAACAAAACTAGTGGGTGAAAACAAAAGTACTGAAATCTTTTTTTACGATGCCACTCTAAGGGCAACCCTATTCTATACTGAAATCGGAAAAGTATACTTTATTAACATTTCTATGTTT
>JAUMHM010086713.1:0-10798 GCA_032362435.1 Melikaiella ostensackeni
TCTAGTTTCGATCCTGATTTTGTTGCGAGATTTCTTTCACTAGCTATGACTGGATCAGATGAGATAAAGAATTTGTGAGTCAAGTCTTTGTTAGTGACAACTCGATTGAATTTTCTAGTATGAGATTCTCTGATGCGACGGAAATCTTTATTTCGTGCTTCTTGCGCCTCTTCAGTCAGCTGACCAATAGGAAGAAGGGCTGATCGAATGAAGTCCCTACCATGCAACATGATCTTATGCACTGACGAAGGCATGTAAAACCATTTGTAATGTTTAACAAACTGTTTGGCAGTCTTTAAACAATACAAGTCAAACTTACCTGGATGGACATCCTTTTCACAATTAAAAACCTGGAGTATGATACTAAAATTCTTTATAAGCTGGAGATTTATGCCTGTGATTTTTACTGTCAGCTCTAGATCTTGAAAGAATCTGCGCGAAGATTTTCCATAATTGGATGTGCCACTGCCTTGCTTCGGACGATCAACAATTAACCCCATTCTTTCTCTAAACATTTCTTGAATAGCCTTCTTTCTTTCAGCCTTCGGATTTTTTTTCTTTATCCTGTAGAGTCATCCAGCTTTTCTCGAAATCTTCACGATACGCTATATGCAGAAGACACTCCATAAAGCGTATACGAGCTTGGAGTGGAGAAATTCCATATTCGTAATTTTCTGGCTGCACAGGTCTTTTCTGAATATTTCTTAAATCGTTCATTTCTGAAGAATCTGCTTTACATATAAAGCATGATGCAGCTGATGGTGTTTCAAAAACTGCCTGGCACACCTTTCCATCAACCATTGTGAAAACCATTTTATGATGTACAAAAAATTTGAAATTATTGATTTTAATAGTTGTTGGTAACAGTGCAGCAGTTTCTTTTTTTATCGAATTGACTTCCAATCTAGTTTTATCGGCTGTTTCCTTTGTGTATTCAGACATTAACGGGCGACAATACCTGACAGAACCTGGCCGTGGATTTTTCCAAAGTACCGAAAACTCGAGAGGAAATGATTCAGATGATTCGAGCGGAGACAATAAGCATAAGGGTACGATAGATACCATAAATATGCTTTCATCGGATATGCCGTCTTCATCGAATTTTTGTTTATATTGACTCTGACTAGAGGCTCCATCACAACCCCATTTGGTTATCATCCTTAAATGAACTAAATTTCTAGGGGTGATAATAATATTAGTCAAAGACATAATTTCAGGAATTTGAAGCAAACGTGATGCTGTATGATTCAACAAAGTTTGTACATCAATCTTAACCCTTTTTTCCTTAACATGCATGGCTGGTTCTGGAGCAGCATTCTTGTCTTGCTGTAGAGAGTTCTTTGTACGGCTTCAATATGTCCGCATTCTTTGTCTTCATTTGCAGACGAATACACTCAAATTGATGCTTGGAAAGTTCAGCATCTTCTATTAGAGCTGAACATTAATTAGCAGTGAATAGAATAAGTTCTCCACCTTCCAGTAGATACTTATCCAGCTCGTCAGAATCAGCGCACAGAAGTTCACGGATTTTTTTTCCAATGAAGTCTTCGCCAAATATTTCAAGTTTGTGAGAGATGTGACTTGAATTTCTGTTTCTGAGTAGATTTCCCGAATGGAATCACTCTTCGAACGTCTTCCACATTTTTGGTGCTCATAATTTACCACAAAGGGAGAAAGCAACCAATTTTGATGTTTGCTTTCATACACTTCTTCTTTATAAAAAGAGGCGCTTTTTTCATTCTTAAAAGCGGGAATGAAGTGTCAAAGAATCTTTTCTTCAACTAATTCAACCTCATATTCCTTTAATTTAAATTTCTCTTTGATAAAATTTGTCAAAGGTCTAACACTGATCCCTTCGCCTGACTTTATACTACCTATCAATATATCGGACAGGATTTTGTTTTTGACTTCAACGTCACCCATTTTTGGAGTTAACCAAAACAATACTTACTAACGAAAAAATACAATACAGACCTAAAACAAAACCTAAAAACTAATTGAAACAGAAAACACAAAAATGGAAAAATTCAATGAACCACAGACAAAAATAAGAGGAATATTCCTCAAAACACCACGGTTAAAAGCCTGTCAACACAAACTGCTGAAATCGGCTACTCAAAGAAAAAACAAAAGTAGGTGATAACCAAGGAATAGCAGTTTCAATCTAAAATTAGATATCTATTTCAATGAAAAACAAATGAATGTAATACCCACGGAATAGCTGATACCAGTCTGAAGTTAGCCGTCTACTTCAAGCAAAAACAAATGAGTGTAAATAACTGCGCATTTCTTTATAAAATTTGTTTATAAAAATCGCATTTGTCATGAAATAGCAATATAGTTTACAAAAGTATCACTAGCAAGACTAACAAAGTATGTTTAAAAAAAAGGAACTGAAACTCCTAAAAATCGCTCAAACTGTGCATTTGTTTATAAAATTTGTTTATAACAATCACAAAATTGTCATGAAATTACAACATAGTTCATTCAAATATCACTGCCACGTCAAACGAGGCACGTCTGTTTAAGAAAAAGTACGCCAAACACTCAAGAATTGCTCAAACTGCGCATTTGTTTATAAAATTTGTTTATAACAATGAAATTTGTCATGAAATGACAATATAGTTTACAAAAGTATCACTTAAAAGACTAACAAAGTACGTTAAAACAAAGTAACTGAAACTCTTAAAAATTGCTCAAACTGTGCATTTGTTTATAAAATTTGTTGATAACAATCACAAAATTGTCATGAGATTGCAACATAGTTTATTGCAATATCACACCCAAGTCAAAGCAAGCACTTTCTAAAAAAAAAGTACCTCAAACACTCAAAAATTCCTTAAACTGCGCATTTGTTTATAACAATAAGAAATATACTTTATTTCGTCTTCGTATTTCTTTCATGTTACTTTGAATTTGAATAAAAACGAAAATCGGTTAATAAATATCCAAAACCACTTGGAAATCACCTACCATTGTTTCTAACGATACAATTGTTAATAACAATTTATTAATTCATAATCAACTATCAGGTTATATTTCAGGAATGTTTATTTATTGATTGAACACTAATATCAATCATTTCGAATTAATTGTGTGTTATTATAGTAACAATATCTTAAATTTTACGATTTTTGCCAACTTTGTGTAGAAATAAAGTAAACAATAATTTTTTTAAGAAAGCGGCCTCGAAGAATCTATTTGGAATTTATTTCGCTTTAATTTTCAAAAAAAATTTTAATCGCTTAAAAATTGTAGCCGGAATCGTATTTTGAACATTTTTTTGTCATTTTGCCCCACTATATAACAGCTACGCGTGGGTATCTGAGTGCAGTTTTTGTAGCTCTACAAGCATCTTTACTATCAATCATAGATTTTTTGGCTGCAGTGACAATTTTTATCAGAGAGGTAGCAGGCTTTTTATTCTTGAAACCCATGCCAAACTTTGATTTTATTTTTATTGCGTTTGTTATCCCCCAAGCAGCTGCCTTTTCACCTATGCCCGCGTCCTCGTTAAATACACGTTTCCAAGCTTTTTCAACTAGTACTCCATCGCATCGGCTGCGTTTCTAACCTGAATATTTTCTCCATTCTGAGAATAAGCGATTTCGTGATTCTTGCAAGCTGTGTCAAGAGGATTGTTTCCTGGGTCACCCTGTGCAAGTCGTTTTGCTATTTTTGTGCCTGGTCCACAATACTGCCCTACCGATACATATTCTCTGGAAATTCACTAAAAATTCTCAGACCCTGAGAAGCTTCAGACATTTCTCTATATAAGTACCTAGCTAGCATTTTAAAGATCCCGGTAGCCGTCATAAATATCCTGAAGGATCATAAACTTGGTTTTGTAAATACACAGAATCGAAATTTTCCTAAATAGCAAAGAAACTATACAAAGGATGCCTCGACGAACTCAGCATCTGGTGTGCAAACCAAGGTGTGAACCAGGTAGAAAGGGTTCTTGTAATATAAGCGGCCGGAATATATGGTTTTTTTTACAATTACATATATATCTAAAATTAGCTTTGAAAAATTGAAAATATGTCATATTTTGTATGTTTCTCGTAAACTGTACGTGATACGTAAAAATAAATATCATTTTTAGATTTTCAAAAAAAGGAGTACTGTATATAAATATAAATATATAGATTGTCACATATAAATATATGCATGTAAATAAATAAATAATAATTTTTAAAGTGTTAAAAGGGATTAGTCTCATGGAGGATTTATGATAACGAAACCCTAAATATTCTAACTGCCTTTCGTACTTCGGCATCCTTAAGTTTCGGCTGACATAAATTAAGTCGTAAAGAAGGACTCAAATCTATAAGACTTTTTTTAGGGACGAAATCTTTCAAATCGAGCCTGAAAATAGGCTGAAACAGGCCTAAATTTTTCTCTGACAATCTTTAGTGGTTTTCTGCCGGCAGGGTGATATCCAAGAACATGTAACTCTACCGGAAGATTATTAATGACTTTATTGAGCAGCCCACTACCACGCTTGACTTCTTTCGAGGTTTGCTTACAATTGTTTTTGTTTTCTTCGTCTCCGTGAACGATCATATTTGTTCAAGAGATGTTTACAAGCTAAAGGGTCAATCTATATAAGCCTGATATTTATAGCTTTATAGTCAGTCGCAATCAAAATGCAGTTTCAATCACAAGCTATAAGACTTCATGTTGCGAATTTTAATTCGCTTGTTCAAGATGAGAAAAAAGAAAAACAACATGGACACTTGCTACCAAACAGTGTACGAGTGATATTTTGTAGACCTTCCAATTGTGGAAAGACAAATGCTTTACTGGCTCTATTAATCCATCCTAATGGATTAAAATTTGAAAATCTTTACGTTTACTCAAAATCTTCAAATGAACCAAAGAATTACTTTTTAGAAAAAATTCTTCAGTCGGTAGATGGCGTTCAGTACTATCCTTTCAATAAGCACGAGGATGTACTACTGCCATATGAAGACCATTTAAATTGAATAATTGTATTTGATGATGTGGCTTGTAAAAAGTAAGATAATATGAAAGCATTTTTTGCAATGGGTAGACATAAGGACCCTGCTTAAGGAAACCTGGTGGATCCATGCTTAAACAGCTGATCAGGAAAGACCACGAAATTTGAAACGGAAAATATCCTTCCCGCAAAGGAATTTTTTCCGGCAGATTTTCAGTCCTTTTCTGACCCATTAATTCCAGATCTCAAAAATTCCCGGCTGTTTTTGCTCCATGCAGTTCCTGGCATTCCCATGCTATTTCAATCTTGGGAGGTGAAATACGATTTTTAACATTGCACGGAAACGTCTGTTCGTTAACTAGCAAGGTAGCAGTGCGAGAGACATTGCTCAAAATACCTTCGAATGCCAACTTTTTCTTTCTCCATGCCGTGGTTCTGCTCTTTGAATGGGGAATTTCGAATAATTTTAACTTTTTTGCACTTTCTTCCACGTTCTGACTCATGTCAAGGTTTTTGATATCCATCGAAAAACAATAAGATATCGAGAAATAAGACAAATGAATACAGGTCAACCGGGAAAAATTCCTTTGCAGGGAGGAAATTTTCCGTTTCAAATTTCCTGGTCTCTCCCGATCGGCTGTTTGAACATGGATCCGTCAGGTTTTCTCAAGCAGGGGATGTTGACTGTTTCTACTTGAGTCAGACATATGCCCGAATTCCAAAGCATCTTATACGTGATAATATTAATTTGCTAGTATTATTTGAACAGAATGAGATGAATCTAGAACATATATATGCTGATCATGTAGATACTGACATGCCTTACTTACAATTTAAAGAGGTGTGTTTAGCTTGCTGGTATGATGACACGTATGGATTCGTTGTTATTGACAAAGATAGAAAGCTTAATCAAGGTAGATACAGAAAAGGTTTTGATTGTTTTGTAAGTCTAGAAAAGTGATATATAGGTATGTAGTGGTCAAATAGAGACAGTGGCAATTTAAATGCTATTGCATTAGCATGTCTTTATATAATGAGAATTTTCATACACAAGAAGACATTTTACGTCAATTTGCTAAAGCTAGCGAAGCAATTCGACGAAAGCATAGATTATTGAAATTAGGTGAGGAAACAGTTGAGCAGACTTCAAGTGATACTTTCAAGCCAATTGTTGCACCGCTTTAGAAATTAGTTGATGGATTTGAGAATGTTAAGAAAATGACTACCAGCATGAATAAAGAGAAGAATAAAGCTCAGAATGATTTTCAACAATATGAATTTCATAAAGAAGGTAAAGAGCAAAATGATGAAGATGATGAAACCTCATTCCTGTCAGCATTCGATTCCTAGACTTCAGAAGATTTAGGTACAACATCAGCTTCTTTTTTATCAAATGATATCGCAACTGATTATCTTAAAAATTTAAGAGAGAGATGTAGATAATATTTATGGTGTACGAAAATTATCTAAAGACAGACTAATTATTGGAGATTCTTCAATAAGTTTCAATTAAAATCATATTAATATAGGTACTGTAAGTTATCCAAAGACTGGGCTTGATTGAACTTTTGTTTAAAAAGATACTAAATAGTACTATTATAAATAATGAAGACCTTGAAAATTATAAAAATATTGTAATTTCAACAAACGTGCATCGAAAACATTATAATGTTGACGGGGTGGTTCGTGATAATAAATCTTTCAAATATACCAATTTTGCAAAAAAACCAGTCCCCGTGTCACCTTTCAAAACTAATAATAAACAAACTTATAAGTGCTCTTCATTAAGAATGGGTTTAATTCCAAAATATATAATAAGCACAGAGGATAATAAATTGAACTACATTTATCGGGATGATCCGAATGAATTGGTGGATCGATTACGCTTACTATTAGCACCTCAAGCAGCTGAAAATCATAACCACTCAAACGAAATAATATCTATTATAGAAGAGTTGCGAGAAGCTGGAATTATTTATTAAATAATGCTTTTAAAGATTTTAATCATTTGCAAAATGAGTATCGATGTGTTTGGACGTCAGTTTAAGAGAAAGGAGACGGTGAGTCGTGGTCCTCCTGGAATTGGATTCAAATTCACCCTCGACGGCCATTATGACATAGAATACAAAAAACTATGTAATATGGTTGAGGTTAAAGATCTAAATGATGCAGTAAACTCAAATCTGGTCCAATATATGATACAACAATATATGCAGATTATCTGCGATAGCAGGTGGTGAAAGAGCTGCATAAGCATGCTAGAAAAAACTACCCTCGTCGACTTGTTGACATCCGTGGTATTGATGAAGCTTGGCAAGCTGATCTTGTGGAATTGCTTCCTTATGAGAAAGAAAACAACGGACACAAATATATCTTAACAATAATTGATACATTTTCAGAATTTACTTGGGCTTTACCTATCAAAACCAAGAATCCTGAAGATGTGACCGCCGCAATGAAATTTATATTTGACAAAGGACGTGGTCCAAAAAATTTACAAGTTGGTAGAGGTAAAGAATTTTATAATTCACACTTCAAAGATCTAATGAAGCGCCATAATATAAATTTGTATTCTACATTTAATAAATTAAAAGCATCAAATTGTGAACGTTTTAATCGCACTTTGAAAAATGAAATGTGGATGAAATTCAGTTTGCAGGGTAATTGTAAGTGGCTAAATATTTTGACAGATTAGGTTTCTTCTTATGATGATAACAAACACAGAACAATCAAAATGAGCCCAAAGATGTTACTAATTGAATCGAGAAAAAATTGTTCTTGAAAGTATATAAGAAAAAATTTAATGTTGAGTGTTTATTCACGAAATCAAAATTTAAAGTAGGAGATGAAGTTCGCATAAGTAAATTGAAATATATATTCGAGGAAGGTTATACTCCAAATTGGACAATTGAGATATTTACAATAAGTCATATAAAAAACACTGAAGCAGTAACGTATATTCTCAAAGATTATAAGGAAACTCCTATTTCTGGTAGTCTTTTATGAATACAAAATATCTAAAGTTAAATATCCTGATATTTAATTAGTTGAAAAAGCACTTAGAAAACAAGAAAGAGAATTTTTTTAAATGGTTAGGATTCGATGATTCTCATAATACATAGTTGGATAAATAAAAATGAATTGCAAACAAATGTACACTGGATATCTATATTTTATTAATAAAAACTCACATTGACATATGCAAGTTTTTTTTTCTCCTTAGATTTAGTACCTATTCGCCAAAAACTGGCTTCTCAATTTAATCTTATCTAATCTATTCCAATATTAAAATATATGCATACATAAAAGCTTTTAAGTATGAAAAAGCAGTTAAGTATAAAAAAATTAAAGTAACATGGAAGTGTATAAAAAGCTGTTAAGCACAAAAAATTAAAAGTTGCATAAGAATATATAAAAACTGTTGAGTATAAAAAAACTAAAGAATACATCAAAGTAGTTCAAGAGGTTATTTATTAGCACTTTTCACTTTATTCTTAATAGAAAAGCAACATTATATATGTTTTTACTTGAGAAAACTTCTTTTTACTCACATCCCGAGATAAATATTTTATATTAAAAGTGATCATTCCTAAAAATTAACGTTTAAAATGTAGATGGCTAGAAAGTGCACATTTTTTAATGCTTCTTTTTCAATAAACTTTTATAATTTTTTTTCACATGTAATTCAAGGCTTTTGGCCCTAAGAACTTCACTTTTGCACCAAAGAAATTCAGGAACTATTTCTACAATAAAATCTTTCACTCTTTGGAGTGGCATAGTAGATAATTCTTTACATCGTTGATGAATACAAATGTGGAGTTCCTTCAGGACTGCAAGCGTTGATTCTCTCAACATAAGACGAAAAGTGGAATTCTCGTTTTGCCACGATAGCTTGTTTCGTAAACGATGAATTCAAATTATATGTAGTTCCCAGAATTAATTGATTTGTGGCAGGTATAACATTTTTCAGTTTTGGATAAATTCAATAAGGTTGTAGTATACACCCAAATATTTAATGCTCACTTGATTTTTTCACACAAATTTTTCATTTGATCACGCAAATTTTTATCCTCATCAAACACTTATATCATTTATTTAGGTAGAAACACAGTAAACTTATTTTCGAAGGATAGAATAATTCTTGGTCTTGAATATTTTTTGAAAAAGTGTTATTGCGAATTGTAAGTTCACTTTCCTTTTCACTCCTCGGCATCTATGATATCAACTCGATGGTTAGCTGTCGATTGAAAAAAATTAATCCCATGCCCCCTTATATATACCCCCACTTCTTTTCAACTAAAGTTGTTATTGTCACCACATTCCAATTCACACAAACCATCCTTGGTCAACAGTCTCAGACAAACAATACCTTACATCAACAAATTCTAAAAACTATTGCCAAAAATGATACAATGTAAAATAATAAAATCAAAAAAAGGGCTGCACGGGAAATATAAATGCAATACTTACCGCTCAAGTTACCTCAAATTCTTCTTTTCATTCACTTTTCTCACCAGCCAAAATCATTGTGTGTTATAAAATACCATGGATGCCTACGTCCGAATAATAATATTTGAGGCCCTCTGAAAGCATGAAATAAGAAAATTTTAAAATTGAGGCGGAATGTAGGTAGCAGAGGTGATTATGAGTTTCAGTGGCAATATTGGCGGCCGGGGCGAGAGCGGCTACATCGGTGTATGATACTGAACCCTTCGAAACTTTTTTTACTTACTTTCTCCAGCAATAGGCTCTGCATTCAAAGACCTTGAGTAGCAGTCCTCGCCCCTGCCAGCAATATTGTCATTAGAACTCACAATCACCACAGCTACTTCTCCATCCTCGCATCAGTTTTAAAATTTACTTGTTTGATGCTTTAAAACGGCCTCAAATATTATTATTCTAACCTGAAAATTTGAAAATATCTCATACAAATATGGAGGAACAATTGAGAGAAGTTTCACATCAAAAACGTGTCCTTAAGTATCTCAAATTGTATGCCAAAGTTGAGGTAAGTTTTTACTGCTCATTTTCAATGCAAATAAAATGGTCGTTTTGTTCTTGCTTAACAAGTTGCATAAGCTCATGTTCAAACCACCTGATCTATTTCCAAATTTACTGGAATATTTTTTCATTTATTTCAATATTTTTCAAAATCGCACAAATTTTAAGTTAATCGAATCTTATAGCTAAACCGTTGATAATATGACTACAACAGTAAGAGCCTTTTTTATGTACTATAAAATTCTAAACATTCTTTAACAAACCATATTTCACCTAAAACCAACCATTGTCGAGTTATTTTCAAAAACCAGATATTGTTCGACACTTTGCAGCATGGCGGCCGTAGCCGTACACGTATGGATGGAGATTTTTTTCATTATGTTTATAAAGAAATTTTCAACATATGTGTAAAAAATGCTACTATGTCGGATTTTTTACTCAAATCCTTCATTGACTCGACTAATACCGTAAATCGTATATTTTTCCAAAACCAAAAAATTTTCCACGTCAATCCTACGGGATTTTCGGGGCCAAGGCGACAAATGTTAATATCGATTGATTTGGTCAGACATTTGTTCTGGCAATAGAAAGAATGGGCGGGGGATCACGTTGCCATCTAGTCGAATGTTGATGTTTTAAAACACCCTAATGACCTACAATAGTTAGTACTAAAAGCAGTGGGTATTTGAATGGCTTTGACTTGCATATTCACAAAATTTACTTATTGCAAGTAAGCATTCACTTTATTAATCATTTTTGTATACAAATTATATATATACAATTGAAAAAAATTGGTCAAACAACCACCGCAGGGTCCCCCTGGGAGCGACTGCC
>JAUMHM010086714.1:0-10798 GCA_032362435.1 Melikaiella ostensackeni
TATTTATATATTATATACATATTCAATATATATATATATATATATATATATATATATATATATATATATAATAATAGGCAATAATAACAAATGGAATATAGGAGTAGAGGAGCGGGCCAGACAAATAGAAAGGAAGTGCAGTTGAAGGTCGAAGGTGGCTTGATAAAATTAACTCAGACTCATAAACTTCTACATTCCGTGAGCGCAATTATGCTCCAACGATTCAAATATTAATTGTAAGTGATTCCAAGGCGCGATTCAGAAGATTTATAGGGGCGTGAAATAGATTAGATCTCAGCATTTGCATTGAAACCTCGTCCTTCAGTCTCATTTGTAATCGAGTCAATAGAAATGATAATGAAAGTCGAGGATATTCTAAATATATAGTCAAGTTCAAAATTACCTAATCTGTAATTCGTTTGATGAAATTGACAAAGAGCCTTTTGACTATTACATCAAATTTTAAAAGAAAAACATAATCGTTGAAAAATGCCTCTTCCGCTCCGCTGGGACTCGAACCCAGGTCTTCCGATCGGCCGCTGGGTGCTGTCCCTACTAAGCTCCTGGAGATATCCCGGTCAAGCCGCCGAGCGGCAATCAGTAGACCTGAGTTCGATTCCCAGTGGAACGAAAGAGGATCTTTTTTACAGCTTATTTTTCAAAATGAGTTTATAACTCCATCTAGTCTGGAATAGAATGAGCAGGAGTTGTAAGAAGGGTTGCAGGGTTAAAGGGGCATGGGTAAATTCTTGAAACAGTAGAGGTGGCGAGATCATCTTATAATATAGGGATATTGTACAATATTATAAAAAGATCTCGCCGCCACTGCGGCCGCTCTTCCTGAGATTTTGAGGAGACCCTTCAAAAATTCCCACGAGGGCCTTCAAGGCCTCCCACGGAGCCCTCCAGAAAATCGCACGAGGTCCTCCACAGCGTCCTGAGAAGACCCGCAGAACCTCCCACAAGGCCCCCCAAAGCATCTCACGAGGACCTTCAGAGTCTCTCCCCTTCCACAAAAAATATAAAAACTTTCAAAAGGAGCCTGGATCCCATTATTTTTTGAATATAGTAATTAAAATTTTATATATTTTTTACAGGTGAGATACTGTAGATTGATTTCCAGGAGAATTTTTTAATTAAAGAGCTTACTGTACCTCCCCGTGGTGCATCACGCAATAATTTTTCAATTAGAAAAATTATATTAATTGAATAACAATTATTATTATGAAATATTTTATTATCTTCAGAAATTCAATATATTTGGCTAAGAATCAATCTCAAGTTAAAATGGAATGAGTATTCTTTGAAATAAAATTATCTCTTCTCAATAGATAGAAAGAGTAATTCACGAGCAGAATGTATAAGAAGCTGTTAAAGAAAATATTAACATCTATCGTAAAACGAAAGGTAAGAAACATGCAAATTAATAATCCGTACATTTGGGGCTCCCTCGGTTGGTTTATCGTTTATTTATAATTGGAATAGGGCCCTTTTAAAAGTTTTGTTTTCCTGAAAAGGGTAAACCTCGATGTACGGTTCATTATTTCGCATGTTTCTTACCTTCTCTTTTATGATACATGGTAATATATTCTTAAAATTTTTCTCACATATTCTGCTCGTGGATATCTACTGAAAAGAAAAATTTTTATTTCTATCTATTTAAATGCAGTTATTTGCATAATTGTGTTTTTCCTTCAGTTTTTGTCAAAGCCCGTCATTTTCATTCAATTTTAATTTACAAAAGCACACTCTATTCCTTGAAAAGATTCTTTACAATTCTATTACTCGCATTTTTATTAAATATTACTAAAGATATCGTTCGATTAAAAAAATAACTCACCAGAAATAATTGTACGTATCATTTGTGAATGAAATAATTTCCATAAAAACGTAAAGAATAGAAATGCAAAGAACTTTTCAAGGAATAGAATGAGATTTTCTAGATTAAAATCAAATGAAAATTACGACTTTTGCGTAAAGCAGGGGAAAAGCACAAATATGCAGATAACTACATTTAAATAAATACCATAATTATGACCTAACTACTTTTTTATTACTTACGCTTAAGTTTATCCTCTCAAATTTGTTGCAATTATTGGTACTCTCACAACTTGATAAATTAATGAGGCAATATGAAAAATTAATAGAGTCGATTGAATTTGTTGTATTGTTCAAATAATTCTTTATTTGATTGAAATAATGCAGAAAAGTGTAGTTCTTTGCACATGTTTAAAAAATTTTTATTGTCTCTTCTTACTTTGATACTTTTCATTACTCGTCCATAATTGTTTACACAATTTCAATTCGCTCAAATACTTGCTTCGGCAAAACAGACCAAATTTTCGCTTTTCCCGTATGACATAAACTAGTTAATCAATCGTTCGTGTTGATTTTTTATTTGAATTACAATAATTACATACTTCAAGTTACTCATAGAAGTTGTAAATTTCTTGCATTTTGTCGAGAAAAATTGTCTAAACGAATGAAAATTGTTCTAAAAAATTATGGCAATGTGATGAAAAATGACGAAAAATAAAAAATTATTTGAACAATTATCAATATAGTAATCGATCATGCTGATATTTGATTTAGGCCAGTGAGTTTGTTGAAAACAAATGTTGAAACGAATGGGAGTTTGAGCAATCATGAGTGAGTGGTGATAGTACCAGATATACCAGAACTCCTAGGAGTTTATTGAAAAATGTGCAGAAAAAATTACATTTTTATGCCTTATTTTAGTCAAAAGTAACACTTTAACTATAAAGAAATGTTTAAACTACTTACAACAAATTTATTCGACTGTACTGATTTTTTATGTTGTCTCATTAGTTAATCTTGTTGCAAGACTAAAGAAATACATGAAACTTCTTAATTTGACCATTCAAAATGATCTGTGAAAGTGACATTACACAAAAGTAGCATTTTTGACCAATATACCGCAAAATACTTGATCCTCATTTACAGGGTGGTTTTAAGAGTAAGCTAAAAGGGGGTGGTGGGGTGGGGGTTGGAATCAGAATTCAATGCATACGTTACATTCGGGAAAGTGATTGTAAGATGCTTCTGTAATTTTCACTCGTTTTATTGAAAATTACGATCGAAAAAAGAAAGAATGCGTGTTCATTTTATTTGGGAACCTGACAAAATGAGCCATTTCCCTAAACAAAAATTCGTACTTTGCTTTTTTTTGAACCACCCTAATGTATATTTTTAGAGAATTTTGACTGCACCGTCTTTTGTTCACCAATTTTTTTGCTTTGAATTCAGAATTTTTTGAAAATGTGCAAAAAACGTGTTTTTCTTAGGTTGAGTTAAATGCACACTTTTTTGGCGAAAGTTGAACATAAAGAACCTAACATTCCTTCAGCTTGAACCAAAGAATCATTTCATTATCTTTCTTTACGGAAGAATTTTTTTTCGTGGAGTTTGAAACATTTCATAATCGCAAAAAACATAAAAAATCCCAAAATTTCAAAGTTTGAAAATCACAAAAAAAATTTCCGGAAGAACAAACTGATAACATGTTTCTTTGGCTTAGGCTAAATAAATTTCAGGTTCGACATATTCAATTTTCTGCCAAATTTGTGCATATAGCTCAAGCCAAAAAAACATGTTTTTTTTTACAGATTTTCGAAAAATTCGAAATCGAGCAAAAAATTGTATTGAATTCATAATTTTGTTTTATTGTTTACTAGTGAAAACTGTTCGTATAAATAATTCACCATATTTTTTTAACCGGCTGAAATTTCCTTCGAATTTTTGAGTGACAAAAAGAGAATAGAAGATATTAACCTATTCCATTAGATTTTTCTTTACTTTTTCCGGATGACACCCCACAAATTTTTTTCACTCTGCTCAAACGATTCGATTAACTTTAGCATTTTCATTTCGTCGTGTTGGGCAGACTATACTTTATTATTCATGATTTCTCATAAATAATTATAACCAAAAAAGACAAAAGAAGATATAAATTAAACGAATATAGTGTTCATCCAAGCAATAATCAGAAAAAGTAGATTTTCTCGTCTGCGAGTGGATCCTTTTGATGACATAAAATTTATGTTTCGTGTCGAGAGACATGTCACGAGAGCGACCCTCTCCTGTTCCGTTTCCTAGGGTAAGGGATAGGGTTAGAGTCAAGAATTCCCTGAAGCGGAAATCCAAAAAACGCGTTAAATAGGAATCGATTTCAGAACACTTTGATGAAATTTCCAGTGCGCATCTAGAGAAACACGGGTAATTCTTTGTCTCTAAGGAAAGGAATCTATTTCAATTCATCAACTAAGTCCTCAAGTCCCTGGCCTGAATCTTTTCGTATCGTGAAGAGATTTCTTCTTCGTAAGTAAATCGAATGAGTACTTGCCTTTCTATGGATGTATAAATATAGTCCGTAAGGTACTTCTGTCAAACAAGTGGTTTTTACACTTTTGCATTTAAGTTTTCAGTATCTTTTAATAGCATGATAAAATAAACGACTATTTTAATTGTAACATATGAAATAAATGGAGGCCTTCTTTTGAGAACTTGATTTGTGAGTGAAACTTTGAATACAAGTGAGGAAATGAGTTGTTTACATGCAAACTGAAGTTCAAAATCTTTAATGTGGAAAGAAAAACGCACAAGCTTTAGGGGTCACTCCAATCTTTGAGTCCAGGTAGCTCATCCAAAATTGCCAATGCAAATGTTGTATTTAGGATCCAAAGACTTGCCGAAACAAGATGCTAAAACTAATTTGAAATTGTGGAAAACTTGCATGAATTTCAGAGAAAAAGAACTGCAGTTTTTGGGCAAGACATCTTTTTTGTCTAACAATTTTTCACATGCGTTACCATTCAAAGCTGAACTTCCATTTTTTCCTTCGCGCTGAACATGGCAGAACTTTTACCATGTTAGTGTATCGTTTTCGAATTGGCCAAACATGTGACTGAACAACACGTTCATTATAAAATTGAGTGGAATTTGCAAAACCTGAAAATTTATGTAAAATTTATTAAATTTAAAAGCATTTTGGATAATTCGTAGAAAGCGAGGTGCATGAGACGTGACTTGATATGCCCAAGCAGTGCACTTTGACAATATATTGTTCAGAGCAAGAGAGGCTAAGTACACGGCGTCATTGCACTGAATTCTAACGTTTCAAACACTAGAGTAAATTCAGAAACCGATATACCTGTACATAAATGCGTATCACCATATCGGTACTCTTATTTCTGTATCATCAATGCTTGATGAAATTTTCAGCACACTTTCTATCAAAAACGACACGGTGAAGACATATTGATTGCCAAGCGTTGAGTGATACCTCTGTCCTAAGCATCAAATTTGACGTTGAAAATCCAAAAGAAAAAGCATAATCCACTTTTGAGCATGTTTTTTGTTATACAAATATGCTGCTGAATGCCTGAAAGTCATTCACTCTCTCCGAAAATTGTTTCAGTTCGAGCCACGAGGTCCTTGAATTTTCACGTTCATGATTGACGCGCGAAAATTGACTATCCGCGACAGTACATCTGATCATCCGCAGATGGTCGAAATGAGTGAAAACAAGATGATCATATGAATATCCCGGAAGGATAACTTGATTGTCCTAATAGTGGGTTTGAATCTCTAGAAACATTCAGACTGAACATAAAATGAGATTCTATCTGACTATGTCGAAAAAATTATGGAAGACCTTTTCGACCATCCAGAAGATCTGACTGACCCTATAAATTTTGACTCTCTAACTTTGACCCTTAATTTTTCTCCCTGCAGAATCACCTTCGAATATTGGTGGCTTGACGTAGTTCTTGAACTTCTTGGGATTTTTTTCACAGCACCTGCTCAAGTCCGATTGATGTAGTTCTGTGCAATGCTTCCAAGTGTTCTTAAAGAGCCTCGTTCATTTAGATTCGATTTGACTGCATCGCACTACATGCATGAAAAGTAGCTGCTGTGAGACATAATCTCCACCATCAAAATTGCCAACTTCAAGTCTGTAGCCACTGTTCCATCAGATTAATTAATTTAAAGCGCAGACCACAGCTCAGACACGGTCTCATAATTCTCTTGAGTACAGTGAGCTAATCCAAGAACTAATCATTCCTTAATTCCGGAATCCTTTAAATTGTTTTCTGGATGTTTCGTTCCTCTTCAACATCAATTAAGGCCTTGTGATTTGTACAATAGACAGTTATTCCTTTAGAAGCAGAGGATACATTGACCTTTGTGTAGATAAAGTCAAAGTTCTTTGTGTAGAAATATGTATAAAGGCACTGACTCTTGCTGACAACTTCTTCTTTAAGTAAGCTTCAACAGTTGCCTTTCTTTTAGTTGCGACACGAATAGCAGCAGCAATCCTCAGAGTTGTTTTCTGGCTGAGATTAATATTCATCTCAGATGTTTGCAAAGTCGTCTGCTATAAGAAGCGTGACCTTCAGTTTTTCCAATGACGGATGAACAAGAAGTGCTATATTTCTCAAACTTACATTTTCTTGTATCGGACTTTTCCAAGGAGAAAGATTTACATAGTATAAAAAGACTCTTATAATCAACAATCAGGAATAAGGTAGATGCCCTAGTGATGATAGGAACTAAGAACACTATTCATGGTACATTCAACTCAAACTTTACACTTTGTGAGAATAATTATTTTATAGGCTTCGTTATATCACTTACCTAGAATTCTGTTCTTAATGTCTATTAGAATCCTCCTTGTGGGGCCTAAGTCATTGCCTTTGCATACCTTCTCAACAGATGAGACTCTGGCTAGTTCAGACAGTCAAGAATCAAAGAGCGCATTGCTAAATATATAATACTGCTTAATTCTCGCATTTGTAACATTGTTTAGCCATGTTTGGAATATTGGCTTTCGTCAGGAGCCTATGTGGACAATCTACAAGGGAAAACCCGCGAGGACCACCACAGGGGACCCTGCTCGCTTGCCATCACGATGTTTGATTAGTTAAGAAGTACAAAATATGTATTTTTGTTGAAAATTTGATATTTTTTTGGAAGTTGAACTTAAAAATCTCAGAAACTCCACGAGGGCCCCCGCAGGGGGCTCTGCTTGCTGCCCTGACGCTTCAGCTTACAAAAGTCAAACGATTTTATTATTGTAATAAATTTTCTTTTGTATCAAGTAGTAACAATATCTCATATCAATATGCAGTTATTGAAAATGAAGGTGGTTCCAGCAAATGTTAATGCGCGTGCCGAGTGTCTTTCTAAAAATTTTCTACACAATGTGGTAGAAATGGTCGAAAGGAAAAACGGGAGCCGGATAAGATGCTTGTCATGAATTCAAGTCCCGGTCAAAGCGCTAATATTTTTATTTTTTCATTTTTAATACATATTAACATTACATATGTATTTATTAAAACACGCCTGAAAATGATGAGGAGACAATTATTGGAGGTATTTTTAAAAATTAAGAATTGTCCGTCGGAGCAATCGCGAGGACCCCTCGAAGGCAGCTAGAAGGGCAACCGCGAGGGAAGCTTATGTTGGATCCTTATAGATTAGCATATCGTTTTCATGAGGGAGGCCCAATGCGTATTTTCTACGGGGGCCCACTGCATTTCATCACACAGGATGTTCTGCAAAAGCTTAAAATATTATTTTCTTTGTCGAGAAAGCTATATTTTGAGCTCAATTTCCGTGAAGTAAAAGTGCAGAAGGGGTCAGTGTCGGTTATTGCACCCGCTGGTCAACGACTAATCAACTTTATCTCCCGAGGAATGACAAACAGCATCAGCAATATCGACGGAGTAGAACAAGTGAATAGTACGTATGTGAGCAACGAATTGTTGGAAGCAGTTGATAAGCTCGTCAGAGCAGAGGAAGCAGAGAAATTTGCACAAGCTATTGCCGTAGTTTAAGCAGCAGTAGCAGCTGTACCTCTCGACCTTGCTGAGGAAGCTGCTCTTGCCATCGTACATGATTATCAAACATAGTCAGTTACCTTGATCAAAATGGAAATTCCTGGGGACACTCGTATAGAAATTTTGCGTTACATGAGAATTAGGAGAAACAAAAATTCAGGAAAGTAATTGAAAGGAAAAGAAATAGACTCAAACAAATACATCCATTTCTGGACAAATTCTTTTCCGTTTTCTCTCCGAACTATTCATTTCATTTTCATTTCCATTTTAGTGGTATGTAAGAGATAATGATATGTTTGAGTAAACTAAGACACACGTTTCAAAATATTGATTTGGATATTTCATCAAATTACAGTTATTAACGATTTTTATTTCATTATATATACATAATTAGACACAGACGCACAGTGGGAAAATGGGGAGTTTTTTCGGAAAAAAATCAGCCGACTCTACAAAACTCAACGGCTTAGATTTTCTTCAAATTACTTATAAAGGTTCGTACTTCAGTAGAATACTTTCCCTTTTTTAATAACAGTCTTACTAATTTGCTGTTCAACTTGATAAATGCAATTTGTTATATTTACGCGATCTACTTAGCCCCATTCATAGATATTTTCTCAAATGGAGGTAGAATTATTAAATTCACTTTTACTGCATCTGAACTTAAATTATAGATGAAGTTCCTAGACTTTTTGGATTACATGAACAAATTAATGGGCATAACTGGTATCTGCTGTATTTTTGGAAATTTCAAAAATCTGTAGAAAAAATTGGGTGTGTTTTTCTAGACTTTAAGAACATGTAGTGTCACTACATCCAAAATAATATAGACTTCGAAAATAAGAAGAAAACATTTTTCACGAACTTGAGTTTGATCGTCGAATTGATGATATTCCAAACATATAAAAACAATCATTATTTCAACTTTTTCAGAAAATGGATTTATTACGTTTTGTTCGTCTACTTCTCAGTTACATTATCATTTAAACTCACAAAATAACTTCTGTAAACAGTTTTCTCTGAGAAACTGGTAGAAGATTAGTATAATTTAGTAGATAATATAGGTTTGCGCTTGCATATTTGGAAAATTGTTAATTTTTTTTTTCAAAATTCAAACCTAATTCTGTCGTATTTTTATGGATCACTTTCTTTTGAAGAGCGGCATAAATGCACCTAATTTACATACTATATTTATGAAAAACTTCATCGAAATGAAGCGATTACTTTTGGTCTCAGGTGCGCCTGTATGTTGGAAATCGTTAAATATTGATAAAAAAAATTTTCATTTTAAATCAATGTATCTCAAATCCATCAAAAATATTTTTAGAATGTGATGCCATCTTTCTAAAAAGAAGCTTGAGTTCATTTGTTTAAAAGGGAGAACCTTTACCTTGGTTTGCATTTAAAAAAATGCTTTTAAATCTGCCTTTCTCAACGAATACAACTTTCAGCGTCTTTTTTTTTCTAGATTATAGCGCATTTTTCAATTTTCAAAATATATCTTCGCAACTTACAGATTTTTTACCCATCAAGTTTGGTTAAGATATCTCATAAATTGACTAAGATCTTCTACTTTAATTTTTCAAAATCATTCATGCTACAGATAAAAATTTCCGGTTGCAAGTTTTTCCTTTCTTTTATTTCGCCCTTCATGGCAGATTTTATTTTCTCGTATGGGTATTCAATATCTTATTCTGCTTCTGCAAAGCTTGGCTGCGATACGCTACCGCGAATCCTAATATTCTACAAAGCAATACATTTTGCAAATTTCTGAAATATTTAATAATTTACTTTTTAACGGGGCGTATTTACAAATACACTATATCAAAAAACAAAGAAAGACGAAAATTCGTTTGATGGCTCTACATGCATATTCTCAGGGCGCGAGTGTAGTTCAATAATTAAATTATTTTATTTAATATATATTTATTTATGTTCGCCATCATTGGGTGCTGTAAAATAACTATTATCGTTTTTTTTGTTAATCATTTCACACATTTACACATTATAAATAAAATGCATAGATTTTCCACAACTTTTAGTCCTGGAATAATTCAGGTTTCTGTTCTCTGAATCGCGCCAATCACTTACTCAAAGGATTTATTATCATTGCCTGAAAGCAAAAATATGTTTTATCATTCAATACTAGTATTTTGAACTAATATTTAAAGCTATTTCAAATTATGATATTCTCATTTTAATTTAACAGAAGTGATTCTATTCCAGTAATATAATTTTTATTTTACCAAAGAATTGATTAAGAGTACTTCGTGATTGGACGCTCTCGAAGCTGTAAAGGGGGATATATACATATCAGAGGAAAATAAAATAAATAAATTATATATATTATTATAATTATTCTGAAAAATGTTGACTTTTTCATTCAAATTTGTGGACGAATGGATTACTTTTTTAGATTTCTTAAAATTATAGAAAAAAATCTGCCCTCAAGATATTTCTAGCATTTATTGTCAAGTGATTTCCGACTCCAATAGTATAATAACAAAATTTCCTTTGATTTCAGTTGCCAGGAAATGTCATTGAATGTTAGATATTGAGTGTCGCTTAAATCATTAACTGATGCTAAAACACCTAAAATAAATTTAACGACTCTCCCTGCTGATGAATGTATTTCTTTTTTATTGCAAATTGACTTCCAAACCCAATGGTATATTTAGAAAATCTCCAGTGATTTTGCTTGTTAGGAAATGTCGATTTCCTTGCTTTAATGTTTAACGGTTGCTAAAACAACAAAATGAATCCAACAACTTTTCCTGCCAGAAAATGTTCCTTTTCTGCATTGTAAATTGATTTTCGACCCCAATGGTATAATCGAAAAATCTCCCGTAATTTTGCCCCTTAGGAAATTTCGATTTCCTTGCTCGAACCCTTGAGGAATGTTGAAACAACCTCAAAATAAGTTTAACAAATTTATT
>JAUMHM010086715.1:0-10797 GCA_032362435.1 Melikaiella ostensackeni
AAACGAAGGATCCGAGGATCGAGTCCCAGCAGAGTTGAAAAACGACCTTTTTTTAAAGAAAATTATATTTATAAATCATTCTACAGGACGAAATATACATCGTACCATGTAGAAATTTGCATAAATCTTGTTCGGGTGCTAGAAAATATGATCCATTGCATAAATTTACACAAGCTTCCGCAAGTCAAGTTTTTCACGAGTTCTTTCACACAATCGAACCAAATTTCCAAAACTGAAAATTTTATACAAATGCACTTTTTATTAATTATAAGTGACGAAACTGTACCGAAAAAGGTTTAAAATAAAGTTTAAGATTTGTGAAAAATAAAACAATCGTCATTTTTAAGATTTATTATTCAGAGAAAGAGATTTTTGGAATCTTCTATAAATTCCTCACATCTACTCGTTTGGAAAAGTGGGAAACTCTTTTTAGTTCAAAAAAAAAAAATTATCAAAGTTGGCGCGGAGCTATCCGACATACGCAAATCGCAAACATTTATTTGTTTTCCTGAAAAATTTATAATGCGGGTTACCCCCTTTTGACCACTAGCCCTTCAATTATAAAAAATAAAGTTCACCCCACACAAGCCACTTAACCCCATTTTACAGTAATTGAAAATCTTCAATTCTTAAAATTTTTTCCAATTTAAAAAAATTTGTATCTCAAAGTAAAAATTTAAATAATTCAACTTTCGTTGTAAGTACAGAAAAAAGTGAAGAATGGATTGGAAGATAGCTATTATCTTTCGAGAAACTGTTGCAATTCATTACAGCCTTATCATTGCCATTGAACTAATTGAATACTGTCTATTAACTTGCAGCTTTAAGAGCACTTAATGAATGGAAATCATTAACTCTAATTCATGAATGAAGGGTCTATTAATCTCTGAGTGAAACAACTCTTTGCCTCAGTTGAATAACATTCTCTTAATCGATAATCTGAGATTGTAAAGAGCTCTTTAACTATAGGTCGTTAATGTTCTAAATCACGCATGTCTGTGAGTAAAAGATATATATTATATTTACAATTTCAAGTTGAAAGATTCACTACTAGTATTACGATGATCTAATGGGAGCATTAGACCATTCAAAAGTGACTTTCGCTGAAAGCAAAGTGTACTGTTTCTATAATATAATATTGATGTACAACCGAGAATTTCGCGAAAGGTACTCAATTTTCATATTATTTATAGACTTATGAGGGTGTAATTTTACAATAACCTTTGCTTCCCCTTTCTTCGTGAGTTACTGCGATAGTAAATAATCAAGAAAATAGATTTTCGATTTCACTTTTCATGGTTGAGGTCGATTTCGCAAGAGATGCGTGTGAATGCTTTATGATATACTCGTATTACATACTTTAAACATCGGGCGGAGTGAAAATGATCAAATGAATAAAATCGTTTAAACTGAGGGAAAAAAATTTGTGGGTTGGCATCCAAAAAAAAATAATTTTCAAATTTAGTTTTTGGATTTAAAAATTCAAATTTTTTATTGATTGACTTTTTTAATTACTATGACAAAATGTGTACAGTTTTTGATAGCGAGCAGTATTAAAAAAATTACAAATTAAAAAATAAATTTCTTGTTCAATTTAGTATTCTTTAAAAATTTTGCAAGAAACATGTTTTTTGGATTGATTCGCACATTTTTGTCAAAAGTTGAATATGTCAAACCTGAAATTTCTTGAGCCTGAATCGAAGAAACTTGCTATTATTTTGCTTTGACGGGAAAAAGAAATTTCGTGGTTTTAAAATCGTGAACTTGACCATTTTTTACGATTTTTAATAATTTTGAGACGCCTTCAACATAATGAAGAAAATTATTTCCCGTGATAGCTAAATAACAGCATGCTTCTTCGGTTCAAGCTGTAGAAATTTCAGGTTCGATATATTCAACTTTTTTCAAAAAAAAGTGTGGATTTAACTCAGTCCAAAAAAAATATGTTTTTTTAACATTTTTAAGAAATTCTAGAATAAACAAAATTTTTTTTATTTGCAATTTTTTGTTGCTGTTCACCAGAAAATACTGTACACGCCAAAAATTTGCCATAATTTGTTAACCAACAGGAAATTCTTTTTGATTTTTCAAAAACGGAGCGTCCACATATTACGTGACGCTATTTTTAGTGATTTTTGACTCATTCCTCCCTCTTGTGTCAATCTGTGACATGTTGGTGACCCTCCCAATCACGAAAAAAGTAATAAGTTATCGTTATCGTTACCGATTCAAAATGTAACATTTTCTTAGTTGCATTTCCCAAAAAAAGTAACTATCGTTACTTCTTTAGTTACTTTTGTATTTTAGAAAGATATATTCAAATTTAATTTCTACAAAACTTTATTCATAACTTTCGAGTGATAGTTGTTACACTTTTTAATGAAAGTCGTAGGTCATTCATGACCCACATAATATTTCTGAAACAAGGAATGTTTTAGAAAATTTCAAATTTCAGTGTGGAAGAAAAATTTTAGCTTTCCTATTTATGGCTATAAATCTCTCTGCAGTTGAAAATTAATTATTTCTTTCTAAAAGTGTTTCTTAAGATCTGCTTCGTTACGACTTCCACTTCTAGAGGATTTACAATATTCTGAGACCAACAAGAAATGTCTTAGAAGATGTTGAATTTTCAACAAAATACATGAATTTTCAACGAAAAAGGACAAATTTTCAACTCGAACAGACATACTTCAACAAGATACATGAATTTTTAAATAAAAAAGAGAAACATCCAGTCGAATAGTTAAATCTGTAACTAAACTATATAAATTTTAGACCAGAAATAGAATGGTTAAATTTCCATCTAAAAAAATGATTGTTTAAACAAAAAAATTGTTAGCAAAATAGTCAATTTCTCAACGAAAGAGACCAATTTTAAACCAAAATGATGAATCTTCAACCAAAAAAAAACAAAACATTTTCAACAAAGTAGTTCAACTTTTAACCAAAAAAGGTGAATTATCAATGAAAAAGGTAATAGTTGAAATTTCAACCAAACAAGAGTTCCAATTTAAATCGAATACAGTTGAACTCAACCAAAAAAGACGAATTTTCAACAAAATAGGTAAATTTGAAACCAAAAAGATAAATTTTCAACCAAGAAGATAATTTTTTACCAAAAAAATACGAATTTTTAACAAAATATATGAATTTTTTTTGATTGAAAAAAATAATTTTGAACGAAAAAAGATGAATTCTTAACAAAAAATGTAATATTTGATATCCCAAACAAAAAATATTTTTATTTTAAATCAAAAACAGTAACATTCAACCAAAAAACAGTCTTTCAAACAAATAGTTGAATTTGCAGTCAGGCAAGTTGACTTTTAACTAAATAAGAATGAAATTTCTCTCCAAAAAAGTTCCATTCTCAATGAAAAATGTAATATTTTAAATTTCAACAAAAAAAGACGAATTCTCAGCAAAATAGTTAAATTTGAAACCAAAAAGATAAATTTTCAACCAAGAACATAATTTTTTATTAAAAAAGACGAATTTTGAACAAAATACATGAATTTTCAACTTAAAAAGATTAATTTTCAACCAAAAATGGGATAGCTGAATTTTTAATTGGAAAACTAATTCTTAACGGAAAGAAATGAATTCTCAACGAAAAATATAATAGTTGATATTTCAACCAAAAAACAGTTTAATTTCAAGTAAAAAACAGTTATATTCAACCAAAAAAAGAATTTTCATCAAAATAGTTGAATTTTCAGTCAAGAGAGAAAAAAAATCAACCATATTTTCAAAATTTTGAGCCAAAAAGGCGTTTTCAACTGAAAAGTTGATTTCCAGCCAAATAAAAAAAAATTTATCCAAAAAGATAAATTCTCAATGAAAAATGTAATAGATAAAATTTCAACCAAAAAAGATGAATTTTCAACAAAATAGTTAAATTCAGAACCAGAGAGATAAATTTTCAACCAAGAACATAACTTTTCATCAAAAAAAGACGAATTTTGAAAAAAATACATGAATTTACAACTAAAGAAAATCAATTTTCAACCAAAAATGGGACGGCTAGATTTTTTGTTGAAAAAATTGTTTTTTAGCGGAAAAAGATAAATTCTCAACGAAAAATATAATAGTTGATATTTCAACCAAAAAAATAATAATTTTGAATCAAAAACAGTTATATTTTACCAAAAAAAGAATTTTCATCAAAATAGTTGAATTTTCAGTCAAAAGAGAAATAAAATCAACCAGATCGTTAAAATTTCAAGATAGAAAAGCTAGTTTTCAACAAGAAACTTTATGTTCAACCAAATAAAAAAAATTTATCCAAGAGGACAAATTCTCAATGAAAAATGTGATAGGTAAAATTTCAACCCAAAAAGACGAATTTTCAACAAGATTGTTTAATTAGAAGCCAAAGAGATGAATTTCTAAGAAAATACATGAATTTTCAGCTACAAAAGATCAATTTTCGACCAAGAAGATTAATTTGTTACCAAAAAAAAAGACGAATTTTTAACAAAAGATATGAATTTTCAACTGAAGAGCATCAATTTTCAACCAAAAATGTCATAGTTAAATTTTCAATTGAAAAAATTAATTTTCAGTGAAACAAGATGAATCATCAACTAAAAATGTAATAGTTCATATATTTCAAACAAAAAAATAATAATTTTGAATAAAAAACACTTTAGTTCAACCAGAAAAATAATTTTCAATAAAACAGTAGAATTTCTAACCGAATGAAATGATTTTCTTTCAAAATCTTTCAATTTTGAACAAAATGATTAAATTTTCAACCAAGTAATAGAATTTTGAACCAAAAAAAATAAATTTACAACTTAAATAATAAACAAAATAACTGAAATAGTCAAATTTCTGGTTTAAAAAATTCATTATCAACCAAAGAGAAATGAATATTTAACTCTGAAATTATTTTTCTATTTCTTTCTAAGTGGTTTTATAGATTTCAGAAAATTTTGAATCCCAGAGTGGGAGGAAATTTTCAATTTTCCTATATTGGCAACCTGCCACCACAATTTGAATAGTGAAAATGAAAAAATAGTTGGAAAAGCAATAAAATTAATTGATTGCCGTAAAAAAGACTGGTGAACTACATTTCGAAAGTAACTAAAAAAGTAAAGATTTGTATAGTCACTGTTACTGAAAAAAATGTAACTAGTGACCAATTCGTTACTTACTTACAAAAATAATTTCGTTACCACTATCGTTACCAAAGAAAAGTAACTAGTTACAGTGACTAGTTAAAAGTAACTAGTTACTTCCCATCACTGGTCTTTAGTGTATCGACGCGGATTTAAATTTTATTTTTTTTGGTAGAAAAACATTACGTGTTACAAAACATTCTCGACCCCCCTCGTACGAGGTTCGTTTAATAAGCTAGGTAAATTTCCCGCTAGATGGCACCAAAATGAACTTTGTAGTATATGGACAAGAAACAGCACTCCTCAAACTAACCTCTGCCAGGCTTCAGCCAGAACCGACGCTTAGTTTGCCTATGGCATACGTTTGAAGTGAGTCTGCCAGTAGTTTTCGAAGAAATGAAGAAACAAGAGTTCCGTGCAGTGATAAAACATTTTTATTTAAAAAATTGGACGGCAGCGCAGATCAAAGCCGAATCAGGCTAAGTTCACGGGGAGTCTGCTGCTTCGTTGAAAACTGTTTATTTTCAGGTATACGAATTTAAATGTGGCCTAATAACCACTCCCGATCAAAAACGCAACCGAAAAGACGTTTCAGCGCAGTATTTGGCGAAGTTTAATCGGAATCTGCAGGGCTTTTTGTGTCGATTCATGACTGTGCAGGAAACCTAGATCCACCGCTATACACCCGAGACAAAGCAGCAGTCAAAGCTCGGTAAAAAGAGATTTTCGCCCAGTGAAGAAGTAATCGATGTCGTAAATGCGTATTTTGCAGACCTCGAGCAATTTTACTTTTCTGAACGAATGAAAAAAATTGGAATCTCGCTGGACTGAATTTGCAGTCCTTGAAGGAGACTATGTTGAGAAATAAAGGCAAACTTTTCAAAAAAAAAAAATGTATTTGGTTTTTTATCAAACACATTAAACAATCTCGTATGTGACACTTTTTGACGTTAGGGCAGCTCTCCCCTCCCCTTCAAAACATCACGTAATATGTGGACGCTTCGAAATTTGAATTTTCAAATCCAAAAACCGAGCAGGAAATATTATACGATTTCAACATTTATTTCTACTTTCTGCGGATGCCAACCCCCAAATTGTTTTCCATGATCTCAAACGATTTAATTTCAGCATTTTCACTCCACCCTATTAAACATTGTAAGATTTAAAATTATATAGATTTCAATATATAGGCGCTTAAGTTTGAAAAATTTACCAACTTCACTTGAAAACGTATAAAATTAATGATTTTCAAATTATGCAAACCGATCTAAATTATACTTTCCAAATTTAACCACTTCTGCTTCAGCTGCAATATTGAAACGTATAAACTTTAACCATTTAACTTGTAGTGTTCAAAATTCTATAATCCAACATTTGAGTGATTTAGAAGTAAACAAATTCAAATTGAACAATTTTTAATCTCACAAGTATGTGGAAATTTAAAGTTTAGAATGAAATGATTTCCAATTTTTACCTTTGAAATTTAAGAAAAAATTATTTCGCAAGATTCTGAAAATTGAAATGTTGAGAATGGAATTATTTCGAATTGCTCACTTTGATATTTTGACAACTTTATTTTTGAGGTGATGAGATTCAATCCAATTCAAACTTTGAGGTTTTCGAAATTGAATTATTCTAAATGGAAATTATGTCAATTTCACAAATTTCAAATGTAATGCTTTAAAAATGGACAAACAAAAATTCTCGTGTTTCATAATGTTTATAACTGCTTTTTTACATCCTTGTATATTCATACTACATCCCTACATAATACATGATTCAAATTTTTTATTTACTATCTATACACAATATTTTTCCATTTTAACATACCGAACTTTTGAGGCCTCGATTCGCTGGATCCTGCAAGAAGCAGGATCGTAATGAGCTCCAACAGCTTTAACCGCATGTTCACCCTGAAACAAAAAAAAGAGTAAATCAACAGTTATATATTTTATCAACAAAAAGAACTTCTAAGGCAGTAGTTTAAGTTGAAAGTCATTCCTGCGAAAAATTCTGTGTGTATATATATATATATATATATATATATATGAGGCGTGGCCATGGGTGTGATTTACCGCGGTTCTACTGGGAGCCGGTGTCATTTTCATGGATGGCAGTCGCTCCCAGGGGGACCCTGCGGTGGATGTTTGACCAATTTTTTAATATATATATATATATATATTTGTCCAAGTGGCAAATATTTTCCACATAAACTACCATCCAAAAGGATTACAATTCGCCAATGTTTAAACTTGAATTTAATCCCAGTATAGTTTAATTTCAACTTCATTCTGAAACTCGAATGTTTCCTATTTGAATTCTTATTAATTGGAAAGGGATACCTAATTTGGATTTTTTTCAAAACAGAAAACTTAACAATTAAAATTTTTGATTTAATAAAGAATGAATGCTTATAATGAGTATTGTTTGCTCTTGAAACCGTTTACATTCATATATTCTCAAATCTTGAACTTATTTATTCAAAAAATTTTCAGTTCTAAGCTATTTTAATTTTCAACACTACCAATTTGATATTTTTTTATTCTTGAATATGATTGAATAAAATTCTGCTGATTTCAAATTCAAATATTAATTTCAAATCAAATTCCAATAATTCAAACAGATATCGAATTGCTTCAAGCGGAATTCTAGTAAGTTTTGAATATAAGTATAGCAATTCAAACGAAGTTCTAGTTCATACGAAATGAATTTTAGTTCATATAAATAGAAAGCTAGACATTCAAGTTAATTACAACTAAAACCTAGTAAATTCAAGATGGAAACCTTGCAATTCAAAAAGAAGCCTAACCTTTTAAAGCAATTAAAATATAATTATTGTTAATTCAAGTGGAATTCTAATATGATATTATTAAAACCCAGCAATTTGAACTGAATTCTAGTTAATGTAATTAATATTAAACTAAAATATGTACAAAAAGTTGTCTTCAATAGTGAAACATCATGATCTTATATAATTTCTTTAAATTTGATGACAATTTTCGATATGTACGAATTTTTTTGTTGCTGCTTAGCTTTCAGAGGATAATTATAGGTGTAAGTGTTGACTTTTGAAACACTTTTCATAAAGAAAAAAGATTGTTACCAGTAAGAAAAATATCATTTAATCAATTAAAAACATGATTTTTCTTCTTTCTTTAATTTTAATGACAATTCACGATCTATACAGATTCTGTTGTTGCTGAATTCTTGTTAGTTGGATCAACCGTTCTCGAGATTTTTGCCAAGAACTGAAAAAAGAGACACAAAACACGCTTTTCACAAATATCTCAAAAACGCTTCTTTGAAGAAATAAATGAGTGTCATTTTCTTCTTCAGCGACCCAAAATTAGTTTAAAAAATTCTTTTTCCTCCAGGTACACGCGATAAACCAACAATTTTAAACTAGTGATTTCATTGAATCCCATAAAACTATTTAAAATTCTGCCGAATGTCCTAAAATCCTTGAGAAATTTCCTAAATTCATTCAACTCTTTTGGAATCCCCGGAAGCAATTTTAATCCATTAAATTTTTTTTGATATTTCATGAAACCCCGCGTGACAAAAAAATTGATGGGGAGGTTTAAATTTCATTTTTGACCACGGTATGGAATCCGCCCTTTGTCAAATTACCATTCTTGTGATTGAAGTACAAATTTATTTTATTAAATTGCTTCTTAGATTATTTGAGTCACGATTTAGATGTGATCTACCTGTATTCAAAATTCAGCACAAAAATCCAAAAAATTGTGAGAAATTGCGATATGAGAAAACAAAAATTATGCACATGACAATGCAATCAGGCATACTTACAGCACGCTGTAAAACCGACGAGGACAACAAAATCTTATCAGAAAAAAATAAACGTAGCTGCTGTTGTTTTTCACTTGCTTTGGACTTTCTTTCTATTTTTAGTTAAAAAATTTAAATGGATTTTGTCCTTGAATAATCGGTTTTAATAGAGTTTTCTTTAATGCAGTTTTTTCCAAGTTCAAATTACGGGAATCTTCAGATTTTCATTTAAAAAAGCTCATTTTGTCTTTTGAGAAATACTCTAGGATTTTATAAAATTCAAGTTTCCAGTGAATTTTGCATTCATTGATATTGGCATCCAGCTAATGATAACAGAAGTCGTTTATATGAAACAAGGAGCTCTTCTTTAAATTGACAAATTTTTATAAATCGATGAATTCGGTTTATTATTTTGGGAGAAATCATAACATTAAACTACTTTGTTTCCTTTTTATTATATATTGGCTGTGGTTAAGTGAACCGAAACTTCGGTACGTGTAGCCAGATTTCTTAGGTACCTGCAAATAACAAATAAGTGATGAAATAACTGAAATAATGAATTTCAGGCTTAAAAATTGAAATACCTTTAGAAACAAGTAATGAATCAAAAGTTTTTGGAAAATTCTTATTATTATTCTTAATAAGAATTCTTCAATTTTTAAACTTGTTTTTAAACGAAGTTTGTGTTTAGTTTTGATTTCTTCAAGTTTGAATTCATTAATTTTGAAAGTTCCCAATTAGATAGCATATAATTTCTAACGTTTTCAGAATAATAACAACTCCGAGGTTCACAATATTTTTAATTCTTCAATTTTGAACGGGGAAAATGAAAGTGATTTTTTTTTTGGGCAGAAATCACATTTTTAGTAAAAAAATCTATCCAATCACTTTACATGTCACTTGATGCTACATGATAATACCCATTAATAATATTTGTAATTTTCAAAATTTTTATTATTTCGATTGGAAGTTATAATTTTTAATGCAAAATTCTAAAACAGTTCAATCTTGAGACCTTGAAACTAAAGTTTTTTTTTGCTTTAAAAGTTTAAAGACAAATATATTTGGTTTGAAATTTCTTAATTTTCGGCGGTTAACAATTTCAATTTTCACAATTTTGTACAATTTTGAATGTTTTATTTTGGAATAGTGTCCAATTCTGAAGTAGGTGATATTCAATGATTATATATTTTATATAGTTTTGATTCAAACATTCCAAATTGAAAATTGAAAATTGAAAATGTTTCATAATATTATATATTTCAAACCCAACTTGAAAAAAATTTGAATTGAAAGGCTTAAAATTGTGATATTTCAAAAACTGGATTCATAGCGATCTGGTTCTGTATTCTTTTGTTAGTTTTCAATTTTCAATGTAATATCTTAAAATTATCTGATTTTTAGTTAAAGATTTTAAAAAATGCATCATTCAAAATTGCCAAATATTCGATTGGAACATTTCAAGAATAAATAATAATTCTAAACAAAGTGTTAAAAATTAAACGATTTGAAATTAAAAAGTTCAAAATCTTCTAATTTACAATAAAAAAAGATGAAAATTAAACTATCTGGAATTGATACCTCAGTAATTGAATAATTTCTTTAATTTTGAATGATTACAATTTTAGAATTCTGAACTTTCACGTTGAGCGCTGTATTTTCAATTTTTCCCCTTCATGAGCTTAAATTTTGCAATAAAAATTGGAATGGTTGAATTTAAAAATGTATAAATAACGATTCTAATTTAATTTAAATAATAAAAATTTTCAAGTGTTCTAGTATAAAAAACTTTCAATATCACAATTCTTGGTAATTAACAAATTGTTGAGTTTTGAATTATGTTCGACTTCGTTTAAAGTTTAACGTTTTATAATAGAAATATTTG
>JAUMHM010086716.1:0-10797 GCA_032362435.1 Melikaiella ostensackeni
TTCAATGATATCAACATTCTTGAATTTTAATCTACCTGAGGTGGCAATCGTAGATGTTTTCAGACTGTAAGAAGAAGTAAGCATCGGGTCCTTGTGAAATCCATTGCAGAAAGATGGTTGAGACGTATTCAGTAAGCTATTAGAGTTTAGAGAGAGAAAAATATGGTCGGAGTCACTTCGTTCCTTTTTTATAAAAAATGTAAAAAAACAGTTGTATTTTTTTCCCACGCGTTTACTTTTCAATATTTGTCCAATGTGTTCCAAAATTTTGCATGCGTTGTGAACCATCTTCCGCGCAATTCTGATATTGTAGGGTAATTGGAGTGACGACTAAATTAATAATGAGTATTTTATTTGTACTATTGTATTTGCGGTAAAAAATAAATTTCCCAAAAACTTCAGTTTTTAAAGAAAACAGGATCATAGATTTACGCACAACATTTTGAAAGTTTCTCCAGTTATACAAAGACTCTCCTCCAGGAAAAGTGTCACATTTTCTCTCGAGTAAAGACATATGCCTTTTCTCACAACCCATACAGTTCGACGAAAACTGTTGTCCGGGTCACTTTTCTTCGAATGACCGAAGTCTGTTGGGACTTGCGTTATGTACGACACGTCATCTTATGACGATTTAACTGCTTAGCTTCTTTTGACGAAAGGCAATGCCTTCGGAAAAGTTTTAGGCGATGAATGGAGACAGGGTCTTTGGAATGCTAAAGGTATGAATAATTTTGAGGGAAGGGAAATGCGGAGTACAGTGCGTGTAAGGAAGCTACATATTTTATGTGTACCTAAAGCAAAGAAAGAGGGATGTGAGATAAGAAAGATAGAAAATGAACTCGAACTCAAGCCAGGAGTAGATGATGAATAACGTAGCAGCTAAAGAGTTGGACTGATTATGGATGAGAGAGCCAGACAGCATGTCTAAAAGTATGAATGTGTATCTCCCACATTATTATGGGTTAAAGTAAAAGTGGAAATCATAATGATATTCATTGGAGAATGCTACGCTCCAGTTGATGGAGACAGTAGTGATGTAAAAGATACATTCTTGGACTCGTTGAATGATATTATAGGTACTTGCGATTCTGGGGAAAGAACCATTCTACTCGGAGATATGAATAGCTGGGTTTGTGTGCAGCGCGAACGTACCGACTGTGTACTTGGTCATTTCGCAACATTAAAAACGAATAGAAATGGGGAAAAATTGATTACCTTATGCTTCAGGTCTAAGGAGAGATCATGGGAATAACTGAAGAAAGAATCTGGGAAGTCTAATGTGGAGTGATGGCAGGGAAATCAGGTGCAGATCAGATATTTAGCTGGAGATAGATCATAACAAAAAGCTTGAGAATGAAGGAGAAAGTTTTCTGCGCATTTCTTGATCCGTGAAAAGCGTTCGATAAGGTGGATAAGAGAATATGAGAATATGTCTCTTACACAAAGAAGTTGTTTACCTCGGGACAGTGAAAAGGCATGGACTAGAGTTTGCAGATTGTTACGGCAAAAACAGTCGATGATTGGATACCAACATGAAGAGTATAGGCTTAAGATTAACGTGAATAAAACAATAATTATTGTGTTTGGAAGAAGAGGTGAGAAAACTGTACCTGTATACGCAACGTTCCCTTAAATGAAGAGAGAGTAGAACACGTTAATGATTTCGTGTATCTTCGGAGTTTATTTACTGCTGACGTAACGATAGACTCAGTGACATCCAGACATATAAGCGAGGGTATAAAGATTATCGGCAGTGTACGAGCCATTAACATAAAGTAAAAACATAACGATTGAGCTAAAATTGCATGCATATGTGGTAGAACGCTGAAGGACAAAATCAGTAATGAGAGGGTTCTCAAGGAATGTGGTGTAGAAAAAACATTGATTGACAAGATTGAAAGAAATATTCTGAGATATTTTGATTATATTGAGAGAATGAATGAGGGAGGTTTAATGAAGGAAGTGTATTTAGGTGAGGTGAATTGTGGCGTACCCAGAGTTAGACCGAAGAATGAATGGTTGGAATGTGTGAATGAGACTATAAAGCGAAGATATACTATATATATAAAGTCGTCTAAACAAAAGAGCTTGCATGAAAAGATGTACGGATGTAATAGAAGCAAGCTGGCCGAATTACGGTTACCCTGAAACACATTTGGCTCAATGGTATAATAATGAACAATGGCATCCTTAACTTATGGAGCGAAGCCTCTCTGAAAGATCTGGCTTCTAGTGCGAGTATAATTTTAAGTGCTTTCATGAAAGCTATGATCAGAAGGGATGTGGAAGATAGGGCAAACTCTAGGAGCCTGCAGATCTGGCCTCACCTTTTCTTACATCAGGAAACACAGCCCTACCGCACTTGTAGCACGGACCTCAATTTTGAAGGGGAACTAGCCTAGCTAAAACTCGTAAATAGTCAACCCGAGTATTTTTTTTTTTTACTGGTAAACGCATACTATTTTTAGTTCAAGCCCATGTCTGTTTTGTTTTGTCGAAAACGTTAATCTCCAACATTTCCATAACGATTTCTTCGGATTAACATAAAATTAGAGCAAAATACTTAACTGAGTCAACGAAATGTGCTAACCAAGTCATACTTTTGAAAGGTATCTCATCTTCCATTGATACAGCTAACTTTAAAAAAATTATTTGAATGATTTTAAAACTGATGGCAATATCTCGATAGTCTTAGAAAATGTTGTCCTTTTATTGTAATTATTTTTTTCTGATGTATGTGTTATAGACGGAAGAGTCTCAATAAACAAGTATTATTATGAAAGGGCATGAAACGCTTAGTTGACATTTTAAACAAAGTTGTATATCCCGGAGATTTAATGGGCCTAAGTATCTGCCACATATGAAAAGATAGTTCCTCTGTTATTTCGTGCTTCTACTTTGCCATCTCATACACTTTTCCTATTGTTCTTCTTTCATTGGTATTCATTGTATACCATGATGTTCCTAGATGTTTCTAGAATTTGAAGTTGAATCATGAAAATTGACAGAACTCATAAAACAAATGGGTCTTTATCGTCAATCACTCAGTATCTGTCTATCAAAATTCTTCCAACAGGGCTCATATGACGTGGGATTTAAAAGCTTTTCTAACTCTTTTCTAAAAATTGTATCTCATTTTGTTCCAAACACATTATGCGAGAAGTGATTGTATGTTTTCAATTGCTAGCTTTTTAGGTGTCCTTGTACACCTGGACGGTACTGTATGTAGTTAAAAAGCATTGCAATGGTTCTTGAATTTTTAGGGTTTATCTCCCTAAAGCCTGAAAAAATTCACTTTCCTCATTTTATGAATGGAGCTGAACGGGGTTTTCGTCTATCGAAGCTATGAGATACATTGCTAGAGCCGAATCGACCAAGTTCTATTTGCTACGTTAGCAGGGGGTTGGGTTAATGCGAAATGGCAACATTGCCCCACTTGCCAGAGACATCGCTCGTTCTGCCCGAATTTCGCTTTACTTCTCAGTAATTCCTTTGAAACTAGAAACTCATAACTGCATTTCTCCAGACCTCAAACCGCAAGACGAGTTTACTGTTCTAAAATGCAAATATTCTTAATCCAAGTTACAGATGAAATAAAAGCAAAATGCAAAAAAGGGAGCGATCAAAGAGGAAATTTTCGAAGAACATGAAGATGAAGCAAATAACAAAAAGCTCGAGTAAATACGGTTTATTCTTACTCTTTTTATTTTCTTGTTTTTGGGCTACTATTAATTTAGTTTAAGATGTTGACTTTAGCGAAGCCATTTGATCCGCTCTGTTTCTTTAGTAATTTTATCAGTCTTGAGTCAACACTAATTTGCCTAACAAGTAAATGTTCTTTGCAATGTTCGCATTCAGTAAGAACAATGGTTGAGCATTTTCTAGATTCGTTAATTAAAATGTTAGCGAAAACCATTTTTACGGCTTGGACTTATGCTACTATTGACACTCTTTGACACGTTTTTTGAGCGATGCCACTATTCTGATACTATTTGAAAAAAATCCCACTAATGCCACAATTTAGTCATATTTCCTGTAAAAATATTTTTGAACTTCACCACTAATTACCTGAAATAACATGTCTACCATCTCAAGTATAGAAACATATACCGAAAAATAGTATATAATACTTGAGGGTGACGCTAGAAAATAAGAAGTCAAATTTTCAAAGATCATAACACTTCAATTTTTTTTCTCTTAATGAAAAAAACACTTGAATTTTTTTGAATTCATTAACAAAGTTTTTGTGGTACCGGGAAGTTTTTTTGAACTGTTGGAATTTTGAAATTCTTGAAATTTATTTTAAAGGTGCAGCAATTGTAGAAAATGTTTCTTGTGTACTGTCTTAGGTAGCAAGTAAGAATATTAAATTGAAAATGATAAAAAAATTCATGCTGTGCACATAAATTCTTTTTTAAAGAAGAAAAATAAATTCTTTACTTATCATTTCCATGAATTTTGCAATTTTCAGTAATTTTCAAACTTCTATCACGAAGCATACAAACCTCGTTGAAAGAGAAGCACTTTGAAAATTTAAAAAACTTTTCGGTTTCAGTGAAACTTAGAAGGGTAACGTTTCGAAAAACTTAACTTTGAATACTTGAACGCCACCCTAATGTTGAATATATATATATATCAAATTGAAACAGTTTTAAAATCAGCACTTTGATTGAGTCACATTCAAGAGAGTAAAATATCAGATTACGCCTTTGTCCGTTCTTCTCATTGGTTTTTCAGTTTTGATAAAATTGAAAGCTTCCACATTATATTGTTTAAAATCCATAATTATACAAATTGTATGATTTTATTCTGCATGTTTTTAATAGTTAAACTTTAGAACTGAATAATTTCAAACTAAAATTGTTCAAAATTGAATAATTTCCAATTGAGAGCTTAAAAACGTTAAAAACTATTAATTATAGAGTCAAATTACAATATATTATGGTGTTAAATTTTTATTTATGTAAATTCTGAATGAGAACGTAAACGATTAGAAAATAAAAGCATTTAAGATTCAACAACTTTTAATTTGATTGATAATTTCAAATTACAATATTTAGGAATTGATAGGGTTTGAAATTGAATAATTTTGCCAACAATGAATATCAATATTCTCAAAGAAATGAAAATCAAAAGCTCTCAAATTTGAATGATTTCAAATAAAAAATGTTTGAAATGTTCAAGCTTGAAAGGGTTCGAAATTCAATAATTTAAAAATAAAACACTTTGAAATTAAGTGATTTTAGATTGAGTTTAAAAAGGGATAGCCTTAATAGTTGAAATGCTTTCAGTTTAAAGAAATATACGAATCTAAATAAAAGCATTCATTTTGTACAGTAGAATAATAAAAATGTTTAGTTTGAGTTCTGCAAAAGAAACAGTAATAAAAATTATTAAGGGAAAAAATCAAGCGATATAATTTTATTTCAGAGGTTTTAATGGATTTTAAGGGATTTGAGAAATGAGGATTTTGAAAGATTTCATAGGACTTAAACGGTTTTGGGATATTTTCAACGATTCCAATGATCTTTAGAGAATGTCAAAGATTTCGAATGATTCTTATAAGACCCCAAAAGGGTTTGGAAAATTCCCGAGGATTTCCAAGAATTTATTCAATAGAATTGAGAAAGTTCAAAGGATTTCAAAGATTTGAATGGACACGAAAATAAATGAAGGTATTTCGAAAGTTTTTGAATTTTTTCTAATATTTTAGGATATCTTGAAAGATTCTATGGAATTTTGAATGAATTTTGAGAATTTGAAGGAGTCTCAAGGTACCTTAAAGATGTTAAGGTATTTTGAAGGATTCCAAGGAATTTTCTAGAGTTTTGGAACATTTTAATGGATTTCGAAAGATTTCCAGGGTTTTGAAATATTTCAATGTATTTTAAAAGATTCTAAGAGATTTCGAAAATTTTAAAGAATTTTGGAGGGTTTTAATGATATTTAGGTATCAAAAAAAAATTTAATACTGTTTTCAAAATATTCGAAAGACTTGAAGTGGTTTTATAGGACCTATAAAGTTTCAGGATATTCAACAAAAAAAAAAAAATTTTCAGGATTTCAGAATATACATTCATATTCCATGGAGTTTTACGGGATTTCAAGAAATTTCATAATATTTCAATGGGTTTCAAAGAATTCATTTACAAGAATAAAGGAATTTGAAGATTTGAATAGATTTTATAATATTTAAGGTATTTCTAAAAATTCGAAATAAGTTTAAGTATTTGAGGATATTTTTTTATAGTTCTAGAGAACTTTCATAAGCTTTATAAGATTTTGAGTTGATTTCAAATATTTCGAAGAACTTAAAATATGTTAGGGTGATTGAAAAAATCCTAGGATATTCAAAGGATTTCACGGATTTCCTAGGGAAATCAATGATATTTAGTCATTTTTAACAAACTTTCATACAGTTTTATAGAATTTCGGAAGATTTGACAGGATTTTGTTAGACGCATGTATTAGTTTTTGGGATGTATGAAAAGATTTCGAGTTGTTTTTTGTACAAATTTCCACGAATTTAAAATATTTAAAGATGCATGGAATGTCAAGGGGTGTTCAAGGCATTTCATGGGATTTCAGCGGATTGCAAGCACTTGAAGTAATTTTATAATACTGCTTCCTCATAGAAGGAGGATTTTGATTATCTAAAGTTCAAATCTACTTTTTTGACATATTTCGATGTAATTCGAACTCGGGAACTCCAAAATGCAATTTTCAAAAAATGCCCTTGCGAGCGTGTCTGTGTGTGTATGTAACTTTTTCCTGCTTGTCATATCTCAGAAAGTAAAAGAGCAATGGTCATGAAATTTAGAAGAACTGTAGCTTCAACTCATGCCCAGGTCTGTTAGGATTTTGAGCTACATCGGCCAATTAGAAGTGGTTTTTTAATGCTTTTAGAGATTTGAAAAAAAAGTTTTCACGCTTATATGAGAAAAACTTTTTTGATATTCGAAATGCAGCGATATTATATGTGATATACTTGTTCGCGTCTTTGAGGCGCATAGATCAACCTATTTTGGCACCTTTTATGACCTACTAGTACGGACTTATGAAGTTTCAAAGAATGATTTATTCTGTTTATATGAGAAAATCTTTCTTGATATTAGGAATTCTGCAGTAATATATCTGATATATTTGTTCGCATCTTTATGGCGCATCAAATGACCTATTAAAGAATCTTCCATGTTCTGCTATGATCTAGCAATACCTCTTTGTAATTCTTCACAATATATTGTTTACCTTTTTTATAGAAAGAAAACTCTTTTAATAATGGGAATACAACGGTACTGTGTATGATTTATTTGTTCGCGTTTTCGAGACACATAAATTGACCTATCGAATAACCTTTCATGACCTTCTATGACCTTCAATAGGTCGATTGACCTATTGAAGAGCCTTCGATGACCATTCATGATCAATAAATAACGGCTTATAAAGTTTAACAAAAAGGTTACATTGTTCACATGATTTTTTTTATTTGTGATATATCACTACCGTAAGTTGAAAAGTTGTTTGTCATAATAGAACACATTGATTGACCGCTTGATGGTCTCTCTAATTTTCTGAAATTTATTTGATACCTATGAGGCAGAAAAGTGCTCATAAAATGAGCACAAATGAATACACTCATAGTTTTTCGTAGCGCTATTCTGAAGGGCATCAGAGAATTTAATGAGATTTAAGGGATTTAAGTAGAAATTCTAAGATATTAAAGGTTTTTATTTCTTTCTTCCGATTTCTTTCGGACCATTGGTGATTGTGAAGCTTCAAAACAAGGAATTTCCAATAGAATATACCCCACAGTTTCTGTCGTCCGATGTCAATCCATTGTCAAAGGACCACTAATTACAAGCAGACTGACAAGAACATGGCCACAATAGACGATCCCTTTCAATTTGAGCTCTGATCGTGATCGTTCGAAAATTGAACATGGTCTATTGAATTACTAGGTAAATGGCAGCCCTGCATCAGAATCACTCTGTGAGACTTGCGCCTCTACTGTGATTTCCGTAGAAATTATCGACACTTTCGAAAGCTTCCAGCAGGTCAAGTAATGACCGACTTCTATGTAAACATTAGCGACATTAAGAGTTATATTTTTTTCATAAAGATCAAAATCAAATCAACTTTCTTATGAAATTTTTTTCTGTACTAAAAAAGAACACCGAAAAAGTTTAAACTTCTCTGTCTCTTTTATACTACTGGGGGCAGACATGTTTCGAAGCCAATTCATTTTCCTCATCAGGGGTGATTTATAGAAAAATAACAGGTACAGATAATGAAAAGATTGCTAGAAAGTGAAAGGGTCACTTGCGCAAAATAATTTTTCGAAAATATTGATATTTTAGGGGTAGTTTTGCACCGCGTCTGTTCACAGTGGGCTAGGAGACCCGGCATCATGGTCGAAAATAAAACTGTTTTTTGTTGCAAAATCATCTTTCCGGGCTTAGAACGTTGTATAAAGGTAACTTTGAAATTTTTTAGGCTGTCCCCAATTATGAGCACGGCCCTGACCCCACATTCATTTGCGGAAGTAGATTGTAGGATAAGTAGACAAAAATCACCTAGTATTTGGGGTCTGATAAAATCCTGGAATCCATATAACGTGAAATACAGCGCGTTTTTATGATAAAATGAATATTTTGATGGAAAATATTTATTTTCTGAAACGTTGAAATCAACGCCGAGCAGACGAATCCCGAGAAAGAGATGGCGAGTGTCAAAGACACTTGACTTCAGTCATATATTACAGCACAACACCGACACTAAGTAAAAAAAGCGCTCTGTATAGCATCCTTCCTCGAACTAAACTTTATAATCAGGAATCGAATTTTGCGATTCAATGGGAAATGAAAACTGAACAACACTTTCAAAATTTTTGAGAACTACGCGACGGAATTTGACAGATGAAGAAGAAAGAGAATCCCAGCTAGTAGCGCGTTCACATTTTCGCAAATTTGTAATGGAATAAACAACATATTTAAAATTATTCTTTTATTCCCTAGAACACGAGGCTTCGGACAAGAATCGGAATTTTGTGTGCGATAAAACAATGAATTCAATTATCCATTCCAAAAAAACTTCTTCACATATAGAAACTTATACATCTAAAAAAAAAACAAGGGTCTGTGCTTTAATTTCATATATGATAAAGCTTCATTTACATACATTTGAGCATGTTAAAACAAGCTCCCACATATATTCAACTTATGGAAACAGGTTACAAATTTTTTTTGTTAATACTTACGGTCACAATAATCAGTATGCACATTTGCAACAATAAAAAATAAATAGTGTCGAAAAAAATAAACGGGATTTCGGAAAGGTCCACTTGAGTGGAATGATCCATACATAGGAAATTTAATTAAAGTTAGTTAGTACTCTAATGAAGTGAGTAAGTACGTCTTTGATGAAGATTCCTCACCTGATAGAGCATTTAGTAATTTACGAGAAGTAGGGCACGCCGTAGTGAAACCTTTTAGTAAATTTTATCATAAATTTTCTTATAATTTAGTATATTCTCTACTGAAGCGCACGGCGTGCCAAACGGCACTCTTTTTGGAAAAAATCACTCTACAGTCTATGTTTAACGGATTTATATGTTTTTTTTTTTAAATGACCGCAGGGTATCCAGGTACAATATGTAATTGCTAATATTTGATTTTTCTCAAAGCAAGATTTTTCATTCAATAACAAATCAAATTTGTGTTTTTTCAAAATGACTTCAAAAGTTTGCCACTGCTTCAAGCATTCTCAAGTTCAATGAAAAAGGCATTATATCAGTATAAGAACTATACAGAAATGATTTATTATGTGTTAAAGTAAGAAAAAAATTGTTCATAATGATATGAACGAATTAATGAATGAGTGTCATTTTATCGTAATTTTCTATGATTAGTTGTTGAAATCCATAGTTTCTGCAAAAAGATATGAGAGAACTTATTGTACGATCACGAATACTTAAAAATAGTTTCTATTTTGTTATTCTGCAAACAATTTTTGTAAGCAAATGCACTGTTTGACGATGTCATAATGAGTATGCTCAATCATTCTCGCAGAATGAACTGAGAATGTCTAAAATGGCTTATTGTTGTAATATTCTGTAGTTTGACAAAATTTTTTTTTTCTTTAAACAATTCTTATAAGCAAATGCACATGTTTAACATTCTTCCATAAATATACTCACATTTTTTCACGAGATCGACTAAAAATGTCTTGCTAATGACTTCTTTCGGTCATTTTTTTCGAATTAACAATAACTGTTAATTATTTAAACAATTTCTGTAAAAAATGCACATTTCGATCTTTTTTCCATGAATGGTCTCATTTTTTGTAAGGAATCAACTATAAATATTTTACCAATCACCTCCTGTTGTTACATGATGACAATTAACAGCAAATGTTAATTATTTAAACAATTATTATAAATAAATACCTAATTCTAACTTATTTCTTGATTTAGATCAATCTTTTTACAGAATCGACAAAATATGCTGAAAACTAAAAATGTCTCCTATAATAATTAACAAGACATTCTGAGTTGTTTTCATGAAAAAATAAGAATATCCATGAAAAAAAATCGAAATGTGCATTTGTTTATATAAATTATGCAAATATTTAACACTTATTGTTGAATAGGAAAGTTGAACAACAAAAAGTCACTGGTAAGAAATTTCCAGACCAATCCCTAATTAAAATTCAGATTAATCATGAAAAAAATGTATGAATAGGTATTACATTCTCATCAGAGAAGGTATCAGATTTGTGTAAAATTTGACCCCTCCCCCC
>JAUMHM010086717.1:0-10797 GCA_032362435.1 Melikaiella ostensackeni
AGTAACATACTTTTTTATTAAGCTAAAAATTGTTAAAAATAGCTATTTCTTCATTTTGACATATTGCGCATTGGCATACGGCCCAAGGAAGGTTTATTTTGATTCAAAGAAATTTATTGGCAAAGACCTAAAGGAGAAAGTAAAGTGAAAGAAAGGGTTTCGTTGACTTTCATGTTGATGCCAAATTTTAACTCTTTAGCATAAATATTGGAGGAGCTAGGTTTGGTAAACGACGGACAAAAATCTGACTGCAAAATATGAGGGTTTCTGGCCATAACCAGAAGTCTCAATCCGTGAGGCCCAAAATTATACGACACAAAGTTCAAACTAAGTCCAGAAAAGTTATAAAAAAATTGTTCCTTTAACTTCGTTTTTTAAATTTAAAATGAAAGTACGTTTAAAAAAAGTAAAAATTTGCTTGATTTTAAATAATGACGTTCTTCTTCTTCTTTGAATAAAAGAAATTATTTGTTTGATACTATTACTTACATTTCAAAAATAAAATATTTTTTTCATCCAAACGAAGTACTGGCTACAATTTAAGAAATAATTGATTTAATAAAGGTGTTTACAAAAAGTCGACCATTTTAGACAATAAGATTTTCAGAAAGAAAGAAGGTTTTGAAACCAGCTGAAATATTTTTTTACATTATGTCTAACCTTGAGAAGTATGAAAATATAAAGCTCAAAGATGAAGGGATGCATTTGTGTTAGATAAGTTTTTCAAAAGGAAATAGCAAAAATTGTGATCATTATTTATAGTTACTTTCAATCAACGTTGACAAATCGTTTCTGAACTAAAAAAAATCTTCGAAGTATGAAATTAACAATTTTAGTCCGTACTTTGAATAGTTTAAATAATTATTTTAGTTTTATCCTAAAACAGCAACTTCGAATGACAGAACGAAAAACTTGTGGGACACGCTTTGAAGGGATTTTAAAAATCCCTATTCTGAAATACTAAACCCACTTCCTGATTTCTAGCTTTTCCAACTCAATAGGAGTTATATCTGTGGATCTCCAATATCTAAAAAATGTTGTTAATACTATTTAGTAATTTTCTATTTCAAATTTTTAGTTCGAAGAAGGTAGATAAAAAGACATTTTTCGTACTTTTTTATTTATAGTTTCTAGTCGGAGTCTCTTAAAATTTAAAACGTTACCGAATCGTGCTTTGATATAAGAACTTCAATAATTTTAAGATATTTTTAGAAAAAATGTATTGATTAAAGGAAATATGGAAAATGACTGGGACTTAGAGTTGTCAACTTTTTGGCAATCACCCTTAATCTTATTATTTTATACCAAGAAAATCATGTCTTTTAACCAATACTCTCTCAATATAAATCAGTAAAATTGCATATCGATAAGTCGGAATATTTTTTAATTTGATAGCGGAAATCTACTAATTATTGCTTGTGATAATCTAATGAGTAGAAAAATTTAATAATAGAACGCGACCATGTAACACTCTCAACTTCATTGAAACAATAAGACGGCAATACTGTGAAATTTGTAAATAGAATACGTCATGAAAAAAATAGAAAAACAAGATTCATTCACAGATTTAATCTATTTCACCTTGCATGCTTTATTTCCGTCAAAAAAATCCCTTTAATCTACGAAGCCAAAGAAATTGTTCTGTAACTTAAATACATTTTTGGTTAAATTTAACAAAATACTTCTATTGTTTAAAAAAACATTTTTGTTATAACAACAAAGTATATCTTTAATTCAAATGAAAAATTTACCCGCTGCGCGGGCAGATTTTCATCGCGCGCAGGTCGCTGCGCTCGCAAATATGAGCGCTCCTAGGGCGCATGTCTGACAGATTTCGCGCTTCGCGCTCGGTCTTTGTACTTACCGCACATTTGTGCCTAGACCTTTCTGAATTAAAGGTCGAATCACTGGCAACTGCCGTTTAGTAATTGTACATTCCTTTTTGTTAAACCACTTTTGGTTTAATGAATTCATTTGCATCACGTTTCTCGCACTTCGCACTCGATTGAAGTATGCCCAAGCAACAAAAACTTCTATACTATGCCTGCCGTGATATTTGAGAATGCCGGATCTATAAAAAATCGAAGATGAGTTTTTTATATCGTTAGAATCATAGAAAAAAAGATACATTCATTTATGAAAATCGTTTCTTCAGATTGTTAATATAATTGGATATATATTCTTACAATTATTGTAATAAAGCCGGATCTACAATTCTACAATTCTACAATTGTTAATTTACAAGTCAATTATTATTTTATGAGCCGTGTTTGGTTAGAAAGCAGGATCTGCAGAAAATGTCTCAGGGGACGTGATTTTTGTAAGAAAGCAGTACAAAGATTCGGCTTTCTTCACATTATGGGACCTCAGAAAAAAAGTGTTAATATTGAAAACGCAGCATCTGCAAATAAAATAATTCAGCAATTGCAGAATGAACACAAATAATCAAAAAAATTGCAATTGCAATATAATCTTAAGAAAATTATAATCATAAGTGAAAAAATTCTGTTCATAATTCAAGACTGCTCTACAACAGTGCCCTTAACGTTAAAAAACAGCCCCTGGTTAACACGCAGATTAGACTTTCTCAAAAAATAATCTTTTCGAGAATTTTACAGTGGAAACAGAGTCTCTGATTTTTGGGCTCTTCAAAAGTATCAACATCGATTTTTGGGCTCTAACTCTTAACGTTAAAAAACAACTCCTGTTCAACACGCAGATGAGACTTTGTCCAAAAATGGTTTTTCTGAATAATTTCACTGTGTCAATAGAGTCTCTGATTTTTGGGCTCTCCAAAAATACGAACACTGATTTTTGGGCTTTGGCCCTAGACGTTAAAAAACAAACCCTTGGTATCCTGCTGGTTAGAATTTGTCAAAAAATAATCTTTTTCAGAATTTTACAGTGTGAATAGAGTCTCGGATTTTTGGGCTCTTCAAAAATATCAATACCGATTTTTGGGCTCCAACCCGTAACGTTAAAAAACAATTCCTGGTTCACACGCATATAAGACTTTCTTAAAGAATAATCTTTTCGAGAATTTAACAGTGTCAATAGTGTCTCTAATTTTTAGGCTCCTTGAAAATTCAAATTTGAATTTTTCGATAAATGTTTGATTTTTCAGACGTAGGGGTGGTTTTTGCAAAAAAAATTCAAACATTCAAGAGCCTAAGAAAAGTTCAAAACTACTTTCTATTTTGTTTTTTCCAGGTTTGAGTTTTTACTAAGGGGGTGGTTTTTTTGAACATAAGGTTGACGTTTGAAATTTTCTTTCTAGTGCATCCGAAAGCCCAGAATAAGCCCAACATTTTGATGCACTTTGTTTTTTGCAGATTTTATTTTTCGCAGGGGGTTTGTTTTTCTGCACATAGGCGGTGGTTTTCAAATAAAATATTTTCGTGCATTCGAGAGCCCAAAATAAGCCCAAAATTTTGGTGTAGTTTGTTTTTCCGATTTTAAGTTTTCACATAGGGGGTAGTTTTATTAATAGTAGGGGTAGTTTTTGGAAATTGTTTGTTGGTGCGTTCAAGAGCCCTAAAAAAGCCCAAAATTCTGTCATTTTTATTTTTTTCTAATTTTCATATAGTGGAGGTGCTGGCTTGAGTCAAGCCAGCATCTTCACTCGAAATTTTGAATTTTCAAAAAAAGGAGTGGAGCCCAAAAATCGGCAATACAGCCCAAAAAAGCCCAAAATTCTGATACAAAGATTTTTGGGAATTTCGATTGTGGAGGTGCTTGCTTGATGGACCTCTATTTCATTCAAATATTTTGAGACTAAGAAAGGGTCGAAATTCAGAAAATAAAAAGCCTTTCCATCCATCTTCTTCTATCTTCTCTATCTTCTCTATACATAAATTTGCGTAACAATGTTTCCCGAAATGGATATTGTGGCTTTCTTGCAAGGGTTATAGTGATATTTCATGGTTCATTCGAAAGCTTATGGAGTTGCGGGATCAAGGTTTTTCAGCACAGTCAATTGTGTAAGAAAAATGCAAAAAACTATATATTTCCCACTCGAAATAGTGGAAGATATCAAGCATATTGCCCGTTTATGGGGGCGTATGGAATGAAAAAATTCCTTCATTAGTACTTCTCATACGGATGAAAGCTTTGTCTTGGAAGTCATAAAAGCTCCCAAAGATTCATTGAAAAAATTTGTTTTCAGTCCGCATTGTAGATATATGTAGTCGAAAAGCACTGGAAGCGACACACTTTTTTTTACTATATGAAAAATAAAATTTTTTTTATATGATCTGAGTTACCAGAAAAATAGTTAGGAGAAAGGTAATTTATACCTGAATAGCATGAATGAAATTGAAATATATTTTATCCGGCCTAAACGACCATGAAATTTTAAGAAATCTTCAAAAATGGACTTTTCCGCTATAAGTAGAGTTGTAAACGATATATTTTGGCAGCCATTAAATGATATTATAGGTACTTGCGCTCCTGTGGAAAAATCATTCTACTCGAAGATGTGAATGGCTGAGCTGGTGTTCAACGCGAAGGTGCCGACACGGTACTTGGTCATTTCGGAGATTCAAATCAACGGTACCGCGTACAAATTGATTAACTTATGCTTAGAAAAAGGCTTGTTTATTACAAATACTTCATTCAGTCATAAAATGATCCACATGTGTACTTGGTGGAGAGGCGGAAACCACAGTATGATTGACTTTGTTGTAGCGGATGAGAGACTGACAGGGCGAGTAAGATGTACAAGGTTTATCAGAAGTCAAAATGTGCATGAATAATAACACGGGATAGCATTCTCAAGAGTGCATCTGAAGTGTGCAGTACTGCAGTGGTGAGAAGAAAGACTGCAGATGTTTGGTGGAATGATGAAATCCGCGCGTCTATTAACGAAAAAATGCAAGCGTACTCTAGAAAGCTAAATATTAAAGGTCCTAGCAATGAGGAGAGAACTGGACTAGAAAATGATTATAGGGATAAAGATAGAAAATCAAAGATACTAGTCAAAAAAAGCATGGATAAAATCAAAGCGGAAGAAGATAAATAAATGCAAAACGATTTTGAAGGAAATAAGAAACTACTTTAGTAATGAGTTGAGAATATTAAGAAAGGAAGTACTAGCGCTTAGTGAGTCGGAATTAGGAAAGCTGATGGAGAAATGGTATGGGATTCGGACAAAGTGGAAGATTGTGCTAGTGACTTTCTCAAGAAATTGTATGAAGGTCAAGCAATGGAGCATAAAAAATGTCATGCAGAAGAAGATACGTTAGGCCATTTCGTTCTAGGTGGCCAAATAAAAATTGATATATGCGACATCATATCCGCATTTAAGAAACTGAAGAATGGTAAGGCTGCTAATGTGAATGATGTCAAAGCTGAAATGCTTAAGAGTGGTGACGGATATTTGTTTGTGTAGCTAAACGAATTGATGTGTATGTATGCTATGCATGATGAAGTTCCAAATGATTGGGAAATAGCGATTATCGTCCCAATCTACAAGGAAAGGGATGATAAGGACGACTGCGCATATTATAGAGCGATTAGCCTACTAAGAACCGTCGGCAGAATATTTACCAAAATACTGATTGAGAAGGTCATGGGAATAACCTAAGAAAGGATCTGGAATGTTCATTGTGGATTTATGCCAGGGAGATTATGTGCGGATCAAATATTTAGCTTGAGACAGATGATAGAAAAGAGTTTGAGAGTAAAAAACAGACTTTTCAGTGCATTTGTTGATATTGAAAAAGCTTTCGATACGGTGAATGGATCTAAACTTTAGGAAGTCCTGAAAGACTATGGAATTAATGACTGGCTTCTAAGAGCAATAAAAGTAATATACAATGCTTGTCAAGCGAGTATAAGAGTATTTGGACAATTGAACGTTTGGTTTGATATAAAGCAGGGCGCTAGGCAAGACTGCGTTATGGCCTCCTGGATGTTCAATATATACATGGACAAATGTCTAAGAATGGCCCTCGTAGACGAAAAAGGTGTTGATCTCGGGGCAGTGAAAGTACGTGGACTGGCTTCTGCAGATGATAATATTGTTACAGCGGAATCAGACGACGATTTGCGGAGAATGATGAGCAGACTGTAGACCAGCATGAAGAGCATGTATTTTACGATTGAAGGAAGTAAAACAAAAATTATCGTCTTTGAAAAAAGTGCGAGAAAACAGTATGCAACACTGCCTCAAACGAAAAGAGGATAGAACAAATTAATGAGTTCGTGAATTTTTGAAGCTTATTTACTGCTTACGGAAGGATTGATGCAGAGATATCCAGATGTTTAAATGAGGCTTTGCAAATCTCTTCAACTGGACTGATTGCTGGAGAGATTGATTCAGCAACTAGTGTCGAAGCGACTGTGTGAGATTGATCTAAAGCCTCCCTATCCTCCTAAACGTCCCGTACCCAAAGTCACCATACAAATCCCTCATCCCCAGAAGTAAAATGAGACCAGAGCCGAAAGAGTTATGCTCACCCCGGAAATAATTTGGCTTAATGGTATAATAATAATAATAATAGTACCGGTTATTAGAGCATGCACAGGCCATTGAAGTCTTGAGGAAAGGACTTTTCGTTGTCTTTGTCTGTTCTCCGGGTTGATCTCCGCAATGCCATCACCGCTCTCTCCCGGGCCCAAGTAGTGCAGCAAGAAAAGCGGGAAAATCGGGAAAAAATTACGAGAAGCGTCCGGAGAGAGAGAACTCGGTACTCCCTATCGCAATCATGCATCTACCTCCCTTTAGTTCTAAAGCGACGAAGCTTAAAGAGGGAAAGCATGACTCGAAAAGGAGTGACGGAGACCGCACGATGTGCACCCCTGCAAGCGCAATGAGTGGAGGGAGAGGATCATTGCGAAAACCATTGACAAAAAAAACGGGACTTCTTCTCCTTCGACGCTGCTTCTTCTTATAAAAAGGGCCTGCGATAGCTAGAAGAACAGTATCCTTCTGTCTACGACAGCAACTCAGTTCTTGTAGCAACCCAGTTCTAGTGTCAAATAAGGTTAGTGGAAACTACACTCGGCGTTGACCTCTTCAAACCTACAAGGTGAGCGCAGCACATTCTATTATCCCCCCCCCCTCCCACGCCTGCTGGTAAAATACATCAAGCAGCCTCCCGTCTCCTTACCGCCCTCCACCTATTGTTAGAATACAGCAAGCGGCTTGAAACCGCCCCACCCTCCCGACGACCACGGGTATCGATACTAACTTCTCGTTCCTCCGTAGATAAACTCCAACCTAAGGAAAGCGGAGAAGAAGACGCCGAGTCAACGCAGAAGAAGTGCCGGGCGGCACGTAGCCTTTCTCCAACGTACCGCCACCAAGCTCACGGCTACCTCAACGCCACGCCTGGAGCCGGTGACCGACAAAGCCGTGCACGAGAGCCCTTTACGTCCGTATGTCCAGGTGTCTATAAAGGACCTACGACTGGCTCTACCAAGGGTTCGGCGATCCTCGAATCGACATCGAAGAGTTAGAGCTTGACTATCAGCCAGTGCCGTAGCACGCTTTGCCTGATTCAGAGAAGGAGAACGCCGCACCTGCACGGGCACTCGACGAATTGCCACCTAGCTTACCACCTGTCGGAGTGGAGACGTTAGCAGAAGACCTAGCTGCTTCCGAAAGCGAATCCGAAGTTCTCAGCCTGGGTCTGGGCTCACACCTGCTTCCCGCCACAACGCAAGCGTGAAGGGGCTCACCTAACGCGCAGAGGGTTTTGAGGAAGCAATACATCGCCGCGCGGAGACGAGGTTCGCCCAACAGCACTACACCTCGAAGACCTTGCCCGCTGCTGGAAATACTGGGAAGGCAGGCCCAGATCCCCCCTCACCGGCCGCTTGTCGTGCCCGGCTGCCACCTGCACGAGCGACCGCCGTTGCCCGAACGTCTGGTTCACCGACCAACACCAGTGCAGATCCTGCCAAGGCCCGACTCCATGTAGGTGGATTCCCACAGGCCCACACGATCTAATAGGCCGGCCACCAACTCCAAGACCGCGAAAATTATACACGGTCCCGCAAAAAGGACAAGAATTGATAATTACGTCCGCTCGCGACAATCGACAAATAAAAATTTAATGTAAAAAATATATATAAATAAATAATCTGTACACAAAAATCCGCTTTTCCCTCACTGACCACACCCTCTCCCTTCATATTAAGGGTTAATATCAGTGCGTTTTTTTCTGATGGACGGCCTTCAGGGCTGGAAACGATTCTTCAAGCGGAAAAATTTCAAGAGGGCCTACTCGCTCCCTCCTCATAGCCAGGAAAACCTCCCCCGCGAATGGATGGATTAAATGAATTTCTAAAAGAACAGGAACAAAAGCAGGAGCAAGATCCAAAGAAAGAATGTTCCAGCTAGCTCCCTCTTTCTTACACGTCCACCATTCTTCTTGCTCTCCCTCACTGTCTCACACCCACGGCATCCTCCCTTCTCCCTCACTCCGACTCTGCCTCCACTCCCTACTCATAAATGCACGTGCTGAAGATTAGCACCGCCCTGTGAACTTGTAAATAAGGTCCTCTATACCCTGAGAGGCTCTCATCAAATTCCAAATAAGATTCAAATTTTAAAGCAATTTGAGATTAAGCACTCAGTGGGCAAAAAATTGAAGAACGTCTTCACGACAGCTTTATGACATCTTCATGACGTCACAAAGACGGCTGAGAATTTTTGTTCAATTTTTCATTTTGTTGGCGCTTTATACCAGAAATCGGTACTTTTGATGAAAGAAACATCGGATTTTCAAGAAAATAAACCTTTCTCAAACAATTTTAGGTTATGCTCGCATTTTCCACTGGAAATCGGCATAGATTTCAAAAAAGATTCACAATTTGGTAACAATTCAAGATTATGTTAACATTTTTAACTGGAAATTGGTTACTTCAAGCAAAAAATATTAAGTTTGGAAGAATATTTACAATCTCTATTTATTTTTGTTGTGTTGGGCTAATGTTTTTCTTTCAAAATTGCCATTAGTAATAAAAAAATCGTAAGCTTCCAAAAAATATTCACAATATTTGATTAATAATAGTTTGGACTAGCGTTTTTTACCAGAAATCGATTCGAAAGCGAAAGGAAACAAATTCTCACATAACTAACAATGAATTAAATTTTCTAATTTGTTATATCCAACAATGTGGTTTTTCTCAATACTATAAACTATTACAAAGATCACTTGAATGATTGCGAACAGGAAATAGATCTACTCCAGTTTGCAGAAGCAATTTAAACGAGTCGTTCTGAGGTGCCTAAGCTTCCAGAACCCGACTCTACGAACTGATTCGTGAAGGGCGTACTTCGATAGGCAGTGATCCGGACGAAAGTAAAAGGCTGGATCCTAGTTGTCGGCCTTCCAGAATCCGCATTTAGAGCACTTGCGGCTCTAGATTACCGACCCTATTTATGAGCTGGTAAAGTCACCTTCCTGGTGACTCATCTGGGACGTAGGGGGACCAGAAGCGTCCAAGGGTGCCCCGAATTAGCTTCTTAATGGCTGAGACGGGAATTCCCATGATGCAGATTAATTTGCACCACAGCAAAGACGCCTCGGCGGTTCTAGCCAGGCACATGTCAGTGTTGCAGATGAGACTTGCCCTAATCCAAGTATCCTGGTTATACAGGGCAAGGATAAGTGGCTTGTCGGGCTGTGGCACCATATATAAGGGGCCGCGCGACAAAACACCAAGTGCATGCATAGCCGTCGAGGGTATGCATGTAATCTTGGTACCTAAGCTCAGCTCTAGGGACCTCACCGTTATTAAGGTGAAACTCAGGGGCGGAAGTGGAAAAAGGCTAGAGGTTTTTATCACTTCGGATTATTTCCCGGGCGAAGCCGACGGACATTCTTCTCCTAGAGAGGTGGAGGCTCTAATTCGGCACTGCCAGTAGTGTAGGATTCCTCTGCTGTTGGGCTGTGATGCAAACTCACATCATGCGGTGTAGGGGAGCACAAACGTCAACGACAGAGGGAGGGACTTGATTAAATACCTGGAGGGCACTGAGCTGGAGATTTCGAATCGGGATGATACTCCCACATTCAGGAACAAAAACAGGATAAATATTCTCGATTTAACTGTATGCTTGGATGTACTTAGGAGCAGAGTGGTGGGCTGATGAGTCTCCGATAAGGAGTCTCTCTCGGACCACAAATATATCCTGTTTCGGTTAAACCTAGGAAAACCAGTATTTTCAAAGAGTAGAAACCTCAGGAATAGACTCTGAGCTCATATAAAGAGGAACTCAAAGGCAGGCTTATGAAATGGAAAGCTATGGTACCAGAGATGGGTTAGAGCATGCCGCGGATTTTCTGCGAAGGGCTCTGACTACATCATATGAGAACAATTGCCCTGCAAGCACAATTCAGACCAGGAAGGGACCCGAATGATGGAATACTCATCTGGAGAAACTACGTAAAAAGACAAGAACACTGTTCAATAAGGCAAACAAAACTAAATTGCCTTCGGACTGGGACGTCTATAAGATGACCCAATACGAATACAATAAGAATATAAGAATGTATAAACTCGCCTCGGACTTATAGGGCTCGATGATGGTGAGTTTTCCGAAGACGAAGAAGAAACGCTGGATTACCTAATTAAGTTCCACTTTCCGGGTTTTTAGCGAATGAGAACCGATCAAGAGGTAGGGGACTGGGGCCAAGAGAGTGAGAGGGCTAACTGGAACATCGCCTTTAATGGGGGGGGGGGGTTCTGTCACCCCTCCTGTGGTGCATTATAGTGAATGACCTCTTTAGCAGGCTAAATATGGAGGGTTACCATACCTAAGGGTACGCGTTTGACTTACCAAAC